>JAQZBX010095574.1:0-11899 GCA_029593785.1 Cabassous unicinctus
ATGCACATATACACAATTCCCTTTCTACCTGTAATCATCTATGTGGAATTTGTTTTGGTGAAAATCACAGGATTTTAAGGGTTTCAAAGTCTTCAAAGTGATTTCACCCAACTCTTATCGAATTTTGTTCACAGTGTTAGAAATAATCATCAAATATAAAATTAAATGACTAAAATAAGGCAGAGAAATGCAAAGAATACTTGAAAATTCTTGCAATTTGTGCCATACCAAATTACTATTGTTTTATAAAAAAGGTTCCTGGAGGTTTATCTAGTTTTGTGTTTATGCTGACACCAAACTAAAATGTTTTAGTGAGGGGAGTTTGCCTTCTTTCCCTGTATAGCTGAAAGCTGAAAGTGTGAGAGATCCAGGAACCACCTGTCTACACTACCCACCCAAACCCAGCCCCACTGCCCCATGAAAAAAGGTATTATGAGATCAGGCCTGGAAAAAACAACCTATATAACATACAAGCATGCGGAACTGAATGTCTATGCTTGTTTTTCCACAATCCCAGTTTAACTCAATTTTGGAGATATATGTTGGACTTGAGGAGTAGAGATAGGGAAGATGGTGGAATTGAAATAGAAGGCAAATGTAGGCAGGTTTGGAGTAACTGTGAAGGGGAAGAAAGACAAGAAGACTGAAAAAAACTCAGAGGCTCAAAGAAGGGATTAAGAGAAACTGGCTTGGCTGAAATCGAGTGGGGACACAGTGCAAAAAAATGCTTATCCTTTTAAAAAAGGTGTTTTTATTAAAGAAATTTTAATCATTTACAATAGTAAAAAAATAATATAATAGATACAATGAACCCACCCATCAATAACCCTGCTCCCAATCACCACTCATTATTTTGAAGCAAATCCTAGACATCATATTTTATGTATAAGTATTGTATTGTGTATCTCTTTTTATTTTACTTAATCATATCATTATCCAATTTATAGCGATTAATTTTTTTATCAGATATCCACTATCCTGTTAAATTTAATTTTTTAAATTAGAAGTTCATATTTATGACTTTGGAAAAAAATTAGGTAAAACTGTGTGATGAACATATTTATCTATTTGATATGTATTGTACTTTTTTCCCCTTATATTTTGTTGAAGAATCCTGGTCATTTGTGCTGTAGAGTTGCCCAGTCTGGATTTGCTAATTGTATCCCTATACAATTAACTTTCATAATTTCTTGGAGTTGTGGCTTTTTCCTGAGAAAGAAAATTACACAGCCACATTTCAATTTGCTGGCTGTTGAGTACAGTTGGGGAAAGTTCCAGGAAGATCAGCAATTGGCTGGTGCTAATTTAACTCCCTCTAGTAGCTGCTTCTAGAGCTGAACAGAAAGAGGCAGAAACAAGTTTAAGCAGCTATAGTTTCCTGAAGAACCAGGGAATCCCACATGCTACCTTCCAGGAAACAGAAAAAACACTGAAAGGTCATCAGCTTCTCACTTTTCACAGCTTCTAGAGAAAGAGACTTTTCTGAAAGGAGTTTCCTCAGACAAACCCTCACTACACAATGGTCATTGCAGCCTCCTTGACCGACCTCCAACTACTGAACAGATGCCACATCTACCTGGATTACCTGAGAGACCCTGTGACCATTGACTGTGGCCACAACTTCTGTGGCTCCTGCATCCAGCAGTGCTGGGAAGATCTAAATGACATCTTTCCCTGTCCTGTCTGCCTCCACCACTGCCCTGATGGGAACTTCATGAGGAACATCCAGTTAGGCCACATGACTGAACTTGTGAAGCAGCTTGCCCCCAGGAGGAGTAAGAGGTAACATCAGGAAGAGAAAGGCCTGTGTGAGAAACACAGTCAGGTGCTGACCCTGTTCTGTGAGAAGGACCTGGAGCTGTTGTGTGCACAGTGCAGGGTCTCCTCTCACCACCGGGATCACCACCTGATGCCCCTTGAGCAAGCTGCAGCTAGTCACAGGAAGAAGCTCGGAAGCTCCCTTGAATCCCTTAAGAAGATCATTGAGGGTGCTGAGAAGGGTCATGAAATGCAACTCTTAAAATCATGGGAATTAAAGTGGAAGTTGCAAAAGTGGAAGAAGAAATTAATCTCTGAATTTGAACAAATTAAGTGTCTCTTAGGAAAGAAGCAGGAAGTAAATTTTATGAGGATACTAAGTGAATGGAAGGATGTTGAAAGGTTGTTGAAGGATGTTGAAACTAACTGAAAACTAAAGCCAAATTTCATACCATATCGCCACACTAAGAAATCTGTTAAGTGAAATAACAGAGATGTCTGTACAGGCAGACCAGGATTCACTGACAGGTATTGAAAGTATCCATAACAAGCATGAAAACTTAAAAACCCCAGAAGTCTTTTCATATAGATTATGGAAAGAGAGTTTTAGTCTCCCTCCACAATATCTTTGCTTACAAAAAATGTGAGCATATTTAAGGTCGATTTGACACTAGATCTTGAAACTGCCCATCCAAACCTTATCATCTCAGAAGATAGAAAAGCTACCATGTTTGGAATGAAGGAACCAAAATGTCTTCTAAATCCAAGGCATTTACCTTTTACCCAGCTGTCTGAGGTTGTGAGGAATTTGATGCTGGAAGACATTTTTTGACAAGTAGAAGTGATTGGCACAGGTGAATTGGCCATAAGTGTTTACACAGAATCTTTCCACAGACATTCTCTGATATCACTATCCCCAAGCAATGGACGATGGAAAACTCATCTGTGGTCTAGTACACATGATACATCAGATTCAGTGAACCACAGATAGATTGGAATTTTTCTGGACTATGAGTTGGGAGAGATTTCATTTTACAATTTGAATAGATCACATTTGTATACATGTACCGATATGTTTACAGAAAAAAATTGTACCGTATTTCTCTGTTGTACCTACTGCAAAATCTCTTACATTCAGCATGGCCATAGATGAATGATGAGCTACTTGGGAGACTTTCGTACATTATATTTTTGTCCTGTACTCTTGGAGAGTATTTATAATAAATACTCAATTTTAATGTTTGATCAGTAAAAGCTTGTAAAACTCACCTCTTTCTCTTCCCCTTCTGCCCCTATGTTGGGAAGCTCATAAGAAAATCTGGGTGCTACCTCTCTGGTGCAGGTGGTAGATCAAACCACCCAAGGTCCTGCCTGCACAAAAATCTGCACCCCACTCTCACCACCTCACTACCATAATACCCCAATCTAGTCTCCTTTCTCTGCTGTCATGTCATAATTGGATCTGCTTGGGAGTCACCCAGCTCTCCCCAACAAGACTCCTTACAGGATAGTAAATGTTTTCATACTCTTTTGGTGTGTTTGTGACATTATCAGTCTTGACATCCAAACCAAATTTTAGATGGTTGTTGATATTGCCTATGAGGAATTCCCATAGCAATACTTAGACAATACATAATAAACCCAGTTTAATTTGTTGGATATTTTGATCCCAGGAATTAATCTTTTTATTATTTTCCAAATAACAGAAAACATTCATTTTTGCTCACCCTTTATCTGTAATTACCTATAAATAATATTTACCATGTCTATTTTGTGGGTAAACACGGGAATTAATCACAATTCTTTTGCAATTCTGAAATTAAAAACTTTACAAAATTAAAGAATTACACTACTCATTCTTCAAAAAAATCTGTATCTCTCTCTCTCTCTCTCATTTAGACGTGATTGAAGGGTCAGCAAATGCTAAAAAAATATAAGAGCTACATAGGTGGATATGAAAAAAATCTCCAGATATATTTAAGTGAAAAATACAAGTGCAGAACACTGCTCATAGCATGCTCCCATTGGTATAAAAAGAGGCAAATAAACAAGAGATTCAATGCTTGTGTTTTTGTGTATGCATAGGATGTGTCTGGCATGCTTCAGAAGAAACATTATGAATGGCAGTGAGAATCATGAGGCCTGTGGTCTGTGGTGAGAGAATAATTTGCTTTTCATTATGCACTTTGGTAATATATGAATTTTAACCAAATTAAGTGGACAGTTGTCTGCATGGAGGAAATCCATAAACTTTTTTTTCCCTTTATTTTTAAAGAAGCTTTAAAAATAAAGATTTTTAGATTACATAAATGTCACATTGAAAATATAGGGGATTCCCATAAACCCCACTCCCACCATTCTCTCCCATACTTTCCCACATGAACAACAACTTTCATTAGTGTGGTACATTGGTTACAACTGATGAAAACATATGAAGAATTGCTACTAACCATGGTCTATAGTTTACATTATGGTTTACACTTTGCACTACACAATTTTACAAGTTTTGACAAAATGTATAATGGCCTGCATCCG
Source organism: Cabassous unicinctus (assembly GCA_029593785.1). NCBI lineage: Eukaryota > Metazoa > Chordata > Mammalia > Cingulata > Chlamyphoridae > Cabassous > Cabassous unicinctus. The sequence continues at coordinate 4,294 of JAQZBX010095574.1, forward strand.
TCACTGCAATATCATGCAGAACAATTCCAATGTCCCCCCAATGCTCCATGTTACATCTGTTCTTCCCTCGCTCTCCCCTCAGAGCCTCTGGTGACCACAGACTACATCAGTGTTACAAGTTCTCCCATTACTAGAATAATAATTCTGCTTTGGTCCATAGTTGCATTCCCCCCTTATGCTTGTGCACTCATCAATCTTGAAGATTTTGGGATGGTGATGCCCACCTTATTTCTGATTGAGAGGGGGCTTAGATCCCATGGGGCAGATGGATGAAACTGCCTTACAGCCCAAACCATATACATTTACAGCATTCTCTATTCTCTAGATTGTCAGTTCTCTGATCGTGGAGACTGTAGATTGTTTCTAGGCTTCTAGTTCATTGCCTCACTTCTAGTGAGAGATCATGAAAGGTCTACAGGATGAATGAATAATTGAATAAGATGCCCAGCTGACATATATGAGATCATGAAGATTTAAATTAGAAATGTAGATCTGACAGCTTACAGCCTTGGTGTGAATGAGGCTACCAGGGGCAGTGGCTATATCATATGACAGTTTTGAATTTATACCAACCCTAAGATTTTGCTATGAAGCCCCAGAGAGGCCTAGATCTGCCCCCACCCCACACTGTTCCCATGAATTTCAATGCAGTATAGTTGCATTGAACTTTCTGGTGAAGTCTTTCTGTCTGGAAACCATGGGATGAAGAACCACTGGTGTCATCTGAGAAGAGTAAAGAAGGTAAAAGGCAAAATACTGGGAATCACCTACATCTGATAGGGCTGGTGGGAAAAAGTAATCTGTTAAGCAGAATGAGAAGGTACAGTGTGAGACCAATAAACAAGATAAAGCCCCTGAGCTGTCAGAATAACTAAAATTCAGATAGAAACTATTTCAGTGGATTTAGACATCAGATCAATCAAAATTTTAAAAACAAATTCAGTGCAATGGTAGAGGTAAATGACAGAACACTTCTTATCAAGAAGAGAAAAGACAGATTCCTTAAGTCTCTTGGTTCAGAAGATGCAGTTTACATGGGGACAATTGTTTTTATATGAAGATAGTGTCATGGGTAATATATTGTTTTCTGTCCTTCATTACAAAGCCATTGCTTCTAGTTTCTGCATCACAGTACAGACTAAGGAAATAACCAGCACGAATAATAGTAATAGCTAACATATATTTTGTTCTTACCAAAGGGAAGACACTGTTTTAAGTACTTGGTGTGCATTAACTCACTTCATCTTCACAGCACTAATATCATCCATCTTATAGCCAGCCACACATGATCTCAGTCATCTTGTAAATGGTAGAAATTCAAAACCAGAGAGTTGGGTAATTAGCTTAGTTTTTAAACTGCAAAGTTAAAAAGACTCTTGGCTTGTTACTCTCTGTTGGGGACTGAATCATGTCCCCTACAAAAGGTATATTCAGGTCCCTACTCTGGTCCTGTGGGTGTGGACCCACTGTAAATAAGATCTCTTCAAGATGTTAATTCAGTTAAGGTATGACCCAACTGAATTAGGTTGGGCTTTATCTGGATCACTAGTCTTTTATAAGCAGAGTGAAAGTCAGTAGGAGACAGAAGCCAAGGGAAGCAGTCAGAAGATAGAAGTCAATGGAATTCAGAAAAGAAAGGAGAAGACACTGCCATGTGCATTGCCATGTGACAGGTAAACCAAAGATTGCTGCCTGCCAGAAGATACAGACCCTGGGAAGAAGCAAGCCTTCTAGCTTCTGAAACCATGAGCCAATAAATACTTGTTGTTAAACCAACCTATTGTATAGTATCATTTTAGCAGCTAAGAAACTAAATCACTCTCTTAAGATTGAACCAGAAAGTGTGTGTGTGCATAATATCCTGAACAAAGAGAGATGCATTAAACTATAGCACATTAGTTTTGTTATCCCAATCAGCAAAGTAACACCATTTGGCAATTGAAGACAGTTGAGATGTGTTAAGAGTCAGGTGCATGGCACACTCTCTGACCCCAAAAACTCTTTACTCCAATACTTTTATTTACCTACATGTTAAGGATTCCCACTCTATACCATTATCTGAGACCTCGTTCATAAATATCAGAATTCCCAACTGCTTACTGAAGTTCTCCACTTGGATCACTCAATAGCACCAAGAGCCTAATATGACCAAAATTAGACTTCACTTTCTCCTCAAATCCACTCTTCTGTAGTGTTTCCTACTTCAGCACTGGCAACTCCAATCACCCAGAGGACCAAACCATGAACATGAACTTCTTTCCACTTCCTCATCCTCCATAACCTATCAATCACCAATTCATAAATGTCCAATTCTTATAATCCATTGCCATCAGTCTAGATCACACCCACAGTATTCCTAATCTACACTACTACAGTAGTCTACCAATATCCTTGCTTCACCACACCCTGAGGAACAAATTACAGCAAAATACTTTCAGGTAGTCAAGCTCTTGGGCTTTGGAAGGAAACACAGATCTTTGCTTGAGTATTCTGATACCAATCCTCCACAACACACCCAGAAAAATGAAACCATAGATTTCCTGGAGAAATTTCTATCCTCAGAAGAGATGTCCATGTGGCTTTTGGCAGTCCAATTTCATTTGGGAGTCATCCTTGTTATTCTTTTTTATTCAGTGCTTACCTTTTCTTCAGATTAAAATCAAGAGAGTTGAACAATTAAACAATCTTCATAAAACTCTTTCTTACTCTAGCCCATCAATGTCAGAGGATAGCAGGATAGCAGATTTTAGCTGAGTCTGGAACTGCCACAAACATTCTGACATTCATTTTCTTCATTCTATCAATGAATGAGAATACTCCCTACTTGAAAACAGATCTGAAGACAAAGGGAGAGATTTATGACCATGTGGACTCTCTACAGCCTATTTAAGGACTACTAAAACTCACTGAATTATATACTTTAAAATGGTTAAAATGGCTAATTTTCTGTTATGTGAATTTTACCTTTAAAAAGTCAGAAATTGACTTGACAATATATGCATAAAATTAGCTGTCATCAGGAATTACACCTCAGTAGAATTTACCACCTCAGTTTTCTTCAGAACATTTTCATCTATGTTTGTCTTAGTTTTCTGGCTGCTAAAATAAATACCATAAAATGGGTTGCCTTACAGCAGGCAATTATTGACTCATGGATTTGAAACTAAGAGGAGTCCAAAATCCAGGTATAAGCAAGGTAAGATTTTCTCCCTGAAAACTGTGGGATTCTGTAGCTGGCGGCTGTCGATCCTCATTCTCATGTACTTGGACTTTCTGTCACAGGGCAGTGCACATGGCAGCATCTTCTCCTTCTGGGTTCGGTTGACTTCCAGCTTTTCCCTGTGTCTATCTCCCTGTGGCCTTCTCTATAACAGGATTAAGACCTATCCCAATCAGTTGGCCACACCTTAACTAGAAATACAGGAATATCCCTGTGCTTCATTTATTGTATGTTACAGATATTGCACTGTTTTTTAATTGAAAGTTTATGGCAACCCTGCATCGAGCAAGTCTATCAGCACCATTTCTCCAACAACATGTGTTCACTTTGTGTCTCTGTGTCGCATTTTGGTAATTCTCACGATATGTCAGACTTTTTCATTATTACTATCTGTTATGCTCATCTGTGACCAATGATCTTTAATGTTACTATTGTAATTGTGCTGGGGCACCACGAACCATGCCCATATAAGATGTGTCTGTTCTGACTGCTCCACCGACCAGCTGTTCCCACCATCTCTCTCCTCCTTGTACTTCCCTATTCCCTGAGAGACAACAATATTGAAATTAGAACAGTTAATAACCTTACAATGTTCTCTAAGTGTTCAAGTGAAAAGAAGAGTCACACATATCTCACTTTAAATCAAAAGCTAGAAATGATTAAGCTTAGTGAGGAAGGCATTCCAAAAGCTGAGACAGACCTAAAGCTGGGACTCTGGTACCAAACAGTTAGTCAAATTGTGAATGCAAAGGAAAAGTTTTTGAAGGAAATGAAAAGAGCTATTGCAGTGAACACACCAATGATAAGAAAGCAAAACAGCCTCATTACTGTTATGGACAGAGTATTAGTGGTCTGGATAGAAGATCAAACCAGCCACAACATTCCCTTAAGCCAAATCCTAATCCAGAGCAGGCCCTAAATCTCTTCAACTCTATGAAGGCTGAAAGAGGTAAGGAATCATCACAAGAAAAGTTTGAAGCTAGCAGAGGTTGCCTCATGGGGTTTAAGGAAAGAAGTCATCTTCATAACATCAAAGTACAAGGTGAAGCAGCAAATGCTGATGTAGAAGCTGCAGCGAGTTATCCAGGAGATCTAAGATCATTGATGAATGTGGCTATACTAAACAATAGATTTTCAAAGTAAATGAAACAGACTTATATTGGACTATGATGTCATCTAGGACTTTCAGAGCTGGACAGAAGTCAATGCGTGGCTTCAAAGCTTCAAAGGACGGGCTGACTCTCTTGTATAATGCAGCTGGGGACTTGAAGTCAAGGCTCATTTACCATTCTGAAAATCCTAGGGCCATTAAGAACTATGCTAAATCTAGTCTCCCTGTGCTCTATAAATGAAACAACAAAGCCTGGATGACAGCACATCTGTTTCCAACATGTTTACTGAATATTTTAGGCCCACTTGTGAGACCTACTGCTCAGGAAAAAAGATTCCTTTCAAAAGGTTACTACTCTTTGACAATGCACCTGGTCACCCAAGAGCTCTGATGGAGATGTACAATGAGATGAATATTCCTTTCATGACTTCTAACACAATATGAGTTCTGTTTCCCATGGATCAAGGAGTAATTTCCACTTTCACTTAACCCTCAGAGATGACTTTGAGAGGTTCAAGACTTCAGTGAAGGAAGTAACTGCAGATGTGGTAGAAATAGCAAGAGAATTGGAATTAGAAGTGGAGCCAGAAGATGTGACTGAATTACTGCAATGTCATGATAAAACTTTAATGGATGAGGAATTACTTCTTATGGATAATCACAAAGTGGTTTCTTGAGATGGCATCTACCCCTGGTGAAGATGCTGAGAATATTGTTGAAATGGCAACAAATGATTTAGAATACTACATAAACCTAGTTGAGAAAGCAGCACCAGGATTTGAGAAGATTGACTCCAATTTTGAAAGAAGTTCTACTGTGAGGAAAATACTATCAAATAGCATTGCATACTACAGAGGAATCTTTCATGAAAGTAAGAGTCAATTGATGTGGCAAACTTCATTGTTGTCTAATTTTTAGAAATTTCCACAGCCACCCCAATGTTCAGCAACCACTAACCTGATCAGTTAACAGCTATCAACATCGAGGCAAGACCCTCCAACAGCAAAAAGATTACAACACACTGAAGGCTCATATGATGGTTAGCAGTTTTTAGCAATTAAATATTTTTAAATTAAGCTATGTACATTGTTTTTAGACATAATGCTATTGCACATTTAATAGAATCTAGTGTAGTGTAAGCCAACTTTTATATGCACTGGGAATCAAAAATTTCATGTGACTTGCTTTATTGCAATATTCACTTTATTGTGGTGCTCTGGAACCAAACCCACAATACTGCTGAGGTATGCCTGTACAACATCATACAACTTTGTCAGTAACATCAGTGTTGCCAGCTCTATGTTTTTTTAAGTGATCTGATAATACCCTTCTATGAAAGGTTAACTTGTGGCAGACACAATTCTACAGAGGCAGGATTCAGCTAGCATTATAGTCATCATGAAGCCATCAGCGTCCTCAAAACCAATAGCCTGACACAAGATTTTTTGGACTTCTGGGATTAGGTTTGGTCAAGTACAGTTAGAGGGCTCCTTAGGCTTTAAATTTTCCTATTCATACAAGGGTGTGGAGTGACTAATAACTCAGCCAATCCATATATATCTCTGATAACAGTAATTTCACCAATGCTATCCCATTTTTTATGTCTATTACTATCAATTTTAATTATAGCCTATGGAGTTGATGGGAGATTAAGATAACTGAAGCAACTGTTGAGGACCTGGAGCTAAAATTTCACACTGTAATGCCAGCTACCTATCCTGGGGTGTGAATTCTTAATTAGGGCAACTGATCAAGTTGTATACAGTATTGATTAAAACCCATGCTTTAAGAGTGCTGAGGAGTGGCATGGCACAGGTGCAGGGGCATGGGATGCGGAGCTGAGGACCTTTCTTTGCCACTCTCCAGAGTCCATGAAGATGACTCACTTCAATCTGACCACTATCCAACATGGAGAAATAAGACTTAACAAGGAGAAAATACTTCACGGACAAGGAGTAGACAAGCCTCTTTCCAAAACTGAATTTAAACAAGCTCTTGCTGTTGGCATACTTCTTAAAAATGTCATTTACTCATGCTTTCTCCAGTGATCTCATGAGAGCCAAGCAGACCATGCATGGGATTTTGGAGAAAAGCAAACTTTGCAATAATATGACAGTAAGGTATGATTTACTTGGAGAAAGGAAATACAGGGTTACAGAAGGCAAAACACTGGACCAGGTGAAAATACGTGGAAAGGACTTTTGTGAATTTGTCAACTGATCCTGAAAGAAGCAGGTCAAAAAGAACAGTTCTCACAAGGTGCACCAAGCAACTCTCTTTAGCAAAAATATTCCCTTCAGTAAAAAAACCTTGGATCTGAATTTAATTCAAACAGTAGTCCTTCAGGATTAGAAACCAGTGTCTTAATTGTGAGTCATGGAGCTTATATGAGAAGCCTATTGGGTTATTTTCTGACTTAACTGTTCCTTAGCAGCAACTCTGAGCAAATCTGAGATTGCATCAGTCAGTCCCAACACGGGGATTAGCCTTTCTTTATCATAAACTGGGAGGAAGGAAAATAAGTTAAACCAACAATTCATTGTGCTTATATGAACCTACAGGAACATCTAAAGGGAGTGACTGAAACCCACTAAGTTAAAATCTACATCAAAATCTAGCAATTTTGAGCCTCTGCGGGAGTGTCTTTGGCTTTATTTATTTCTGTCCTCCGCTAGTGCTGATTTGCAGTTATAAAGTTTTATATTGCAGCAGGTTATAAGGTTAGAATGGAATTGTAGCCACATAAAACACTAATAGAAAACCATTTAGAAATAACTTTAGTACAGTTGTCATTTTCCAGAGCAATTTTTCCACCCTGTTCAGTTCCATCTCAGTATTGTAAATGGATGAAGGAACTCACTATTGTAAGACGGGGAATTAAGAAGCTTGTTACTGTGGTTCTTTCCTTTTTCCTATGTTGACATTTTTCTTTACTCTCTGAAAATCTAGCCTATTTCATTGGCTTTTGATAAGATACTGTATGCTTTTTACTATCTCAACCAGTGCTTGGGAAAAGAAAAGGTTTATTCTTTAATTTCCACTGCATATTTATGTTGACAATGTTACATAAAAAATGTTTGGTCCTTGAATGAAAAATTTTTGCCATCATACTTTTATGTAAAGTAAAATGTTATTAAAATTTTTTTTTATAGGAATCAACTGTTGGAATTTTTTTGTAGCTGGTTTGGAGTGTTGGATGAATGCAGATTATGATTTCAAAATGTTCTGGTGTAGAACAAAAGTTAAGATATCATTTGATTAAAAAAAAAAAAAAG
>JAQZBX010095575.1:0-11898 GCA_029593785.1 Cabassous unicinctus
CCCGCTCCCCACACCTCCCACATTTTCCTACATTAACAACATCCTTCATTAGTGAGGTACATTCATTGCAATTGATGAACACATTTTGGATCATTGCCACTAAGTGTGGATTAAAGTTTACATTGTAGTTTACACTCTCTCCCACCCAATTCTAAAGGTTATGGCAAGATTTATAATGGCCAGTATCTGTCATTGCAATGTCATTCAGGACAATTCCCAAGTCCCAAAAATGCCCCTGTATTGCACCTGTTTTTCCCTCTCCCTGCCCTCAGAATCTCCAGTGGCCACAGCCTCCACATCAATGATATAATTTCTTCCATTGCTAGAATCACAATAAGTCTATAGTAGAATACCAGTAAGTCTACTTTAGTCCAGAGTGAAAACCCATAGATGGAGCAACCTGAAACTGGAAGCAACAATGCCTGGAGGAGAGGGAAGACAGGAGCGGATGCCACCATGTGCCTTATCACCACAGCTGCAGATTGGGAAGAAAGATCTCTTGATGATGCTTTGATTTGTATACTTTCACAGTCTCAGAACTGTAAGCTTTTGATGTAATAAATTCCCATTGTAAAAGTCAACCCATTTCTGGTATATTGCTCCCAGCAGCTTTTAGCAAACTAAAACAGTGAGACTGTAAAATGGCACAGCCACCTTGGAAAACAGTTTTAGCAATTCTTCGAAAAGCAATTCTACTCCTCAGGATATGCTCAAGATAAATGAAAACATGCTCACACAAAAACTTGTACACAACTGGTTCATAGCATCATTATTGATAATAGCCCAAGAGTGGAAACACCCCCATGTCTATCAACTGATGAGCAGATAAACAAAATGTGGTATATACATTCAGTGGTATATTCATTCTCAAGGGAATGAAGTGCTGATCCATGAGACAACATGGACGGACCTTGAAAATATTATGCTAAGTGAAATAAGCTAGACAAGAAAATTCACATATTATTTTTTCCATTTGTATGAAACGTCCAGAATAGGCAAATCCTTACCGACAGAGAGCAGATTAGAGGTTTCAGGGGCTAGGAGAAGTGGAGATTGTAGAGAATCTGCTAATGGTTATGGAGTTTCTTTTGGGGATAATGAAATTGTTCTGAAATTAAATATGGTATCTAACAAAGTTGCACAACTTTTTGAATACAAAAAGCCACTAAATTGTATACTTTAAAGATGTGAATATATATGAGAATTATATTTCAAAAATCGTTAAAAATGTAAAGGTAAAATTAAAAAGTAATATGGGAAATCTGCAAGTGCATGAAATTATAACAGAAACCAGTCTATATAATCTTAGAAATAATGAAAATATATGAAAAAAATTCCAGTTAAAAAACATTCCTAACCCATAAAATTTGTATGCTAAAGCAGAGGTGGTAAGCAAACCTTATAATTCAGGAAATTTGTTACATGTTTCTTCATAAAAAGGGAGTGAATCCATAAATCTGCTTCATTTTGGCAGGAAGTCCCAATTAACTAAACTGAAATTGGCATAGAAAGAGAAGTTATTGAACTTTTATATTAATGTTCATTATATTTTCAACCTTTGGCAAATAAATAGTGTATTTAGATTTTCATTGAAGCCAATTAAAAAATGTTTATTCTCATTTTCAAATTCACTGAAATTGGGAACATTCAGCTAAGTAGAAAGAGCAAATCAGATTATGGCCAATTAAAATTTTAAGGCTCTCTACAAAGCCATCCTTATGGCAAAGTTGATAGTTTCTGTAGCAATTTAATTTTTGTGATGCACTAAATTAGCTGTGGCATGAAGGTCCCATAGCAATTTATGCTAGATTTTCCAGCAGGCTCACAGGTTGCATGGGGCTAAGACACTAGCTTGCAGCACTCTGACCTGGTAAGTAATGTAGTCAATCCCCTTGAACAAAAGCGTCCAGACTGTGATATTGTGGAAAACTTGAAATATTTCTTACAGTACTTCCTTCTACTTACCTATACTTTTAAAACAATTTAAACTCCACATTGGTACCTGAATTTTCTTTCTGAAACACAAATCTGATCATTGCAGAATAAATACAGAACATATAAAATACAGAGAAGGTTATCGGCTGTACTTGTTTCCAGTTTCTGCTTCAGTAGATTCCTCAGCTCCTAGCACACCATGCTTCCTCTACTCTTCTTCCTTTCTACCCATCCAGGCTTGAGGCTAAGTTCCCTGCCTGTGAAGCTCTGGGGCAGGCTGGTCTGGCAAGTAAAATAATAAACTGTGGGCAAAGGAGCTGCCTTAAATCCTCTAGTTCTCTGATTCTATTCCTTCAGTGAAGCCATGGCTTTTTGTTTCATGGAGATAGTAAATTCTAACATTCTTGAACTTATTGGGAAGAAAACTGCTTGGGCTTCTAGGCCAGATAAAGGAAACTATCTGTGTGATATAGGTGAGCTTAATAGTGTACTGGAGTAGGAGGTCCAAGCCCTAGCTGATAAGAAAATGTGTAATTACCGTCTTTTGTTTCCTTTGTACATTTCCTTCCTTCACAGACCTTAAGGGAGTAGACCTGAATACACATATTCCTAGCACTCCTTCCTTAATAGTATTTAAATACTTATGATCATCATAATAGTGTATCCTAATCTCACTCAGCCTCTAACACATGTGCTTTAGAAATGCTGTGTGGTAATGTTCTTCCTCTCCTTTATCCAACTGAAAAACTCCTCCTCCTTCTTCAATGCAACTTTCTCCCAGAAGCCTTGCAGGAAAAATTAATAGTTTCTCAGCAGCCTATACAAAGCTAAGTTTTAACTTTTATTAAATTGTATTTTAACTATTTGCTTACACAGCTGTCTGTTACACTTAACTTCAGGTTCCTTGAAAGAATGGAGTCATGTACATACTATCCTAGTGAACTTCACAGAGCACTTAATTAGAACATGTTATCAAATGACTGGATTCTAAATAGTTTTGATTAAAGTGAAAATCCAAGAAAGAAAAAAAAAGGTTGATTGAATGCTTGAGATTTATTTAGTCCAATTTCTATGCATATATGGAAAGATGCAAGAGACAAGACTTCATAAAATACAAACTTTCAGTCTGCTTGTCAAGATCTATCCCCTTTTAGATTGTAAAGCCTATCTCCCACTAATCCTTTATACGCAAGCCGTATGAGAATGTTTTCTTTTTCTGTACGTGCCCCAAAGTTTTGCCTCTGTGATTTTGTTTGTGCTTTGTCTTAGGATAATAAAATCTTCTGCACAAGCAGGGCATCTCAAAAGTCTCTGAACCTCATAATTTTCTAATTGCCCCAACTCCACACTCAGTGAATGACTGTCATTTACATTTCATCCAAATAATGCATTGCTTTTAAATACTGTAAAATATTTTCCTTACTTTGCTTTGTACTATGGTACTTTGTAGTGTCCACTCCGGAAACACACATGATCACATGTGTATACATGTTAAGGTGTCTGCTAGAGAGTGAATCCTAGGGTAAGACTGTTTTCATTTCATATTTGCATTCCTTATTGGCCCAAGGAAATATAAAGCATTATGTTATTTTTTTGGTAAAATTTAATGCCAAGTAAAATACAAATTGGTTATGTGGTCATGGGTGAGCCATTTTTTCCCCTTTGTAGGGTTTGTTTATTCTTCTTTGCAGATTAATAGTATTGAGTTAAATTTCTTTTAATACCTCTTCAGTCTCTAATCTAAGTCTCAGATATTTTCTTTAAATGTAAGAAAATATCTTTCCTTTTTAGGGTATAGTTGGTTTACCTTCTCCATATTATCTGAAAGAATTATTGTTGTTCCTATAATGGACTTGCTTTTTAAATATTATCTATTATTTTCAACATTCAACTAAAGACTCTAAGTAAGGTGAACATTTGTATGGCAGGAATAAATCAGAGCATAGATTGAAAACAAATAGACAAAATCAGATTATGTTTATGACTAATTCTATGCTAATAATGATTATAGAAAAAAAGTGGATCCCTTCTCATGCTCTTTTTAGTTTCAATAACATGATTTGTCACTAATTCCTCTGGCATTAATAATTTAAATAATTCTCCTTTTTCACTGAATGGGAAAAATGGGAAATTTTGTTTAGCCTATGAGTCTACAAATAATAGCAAAAGTCACAAATCAATTATTTTAGTCCCATTTCTTTTGCTGAGTTGGTCTGTGACCTCGAAAATATTTTTCTAATGACCTGACTTTTCCACTTGTACAATGGTACTATTACAGTCCCTGAATATTAGATTTAGTTATGTTATGCAAAGAATATTGAAACATCATAATGGAAAATATTTTTTAAAATATTTTTAAATATTTAAAATTTTAATTCAGGCAGGAGTTGTGCCCATAAATGAACTTAGATTTTTCTTATTCTGAGCAACATTAATAAGATATGAATCAATTCTCATCATTGGCATTTCCGTGCTCTTCAATCTGCATTTCCAAACCCTTTGAAAATGGTCATGCTCAACAGCTGTCTTTGCTATCCCCAAACTCACCTCAAGAAAGGAATGTGTCTTATTTGACAATATATCTCCTATAATCTGTAGTAGTCAATGCCTGCTACTTTAAGTCATTAAATATATATATATACATATTAATAGATACCTTTTATTAACCTTTCCTGTTTTTCCAAGAAAATTTATATGAGAATCTTGGAATGGGAACTCAATGCATGTTTGCTGAATTGAATCACATTTAGACTGATGCATTTAAATGCTGGAAACTTTTAATTAATATGGAAACAGATTCCTTCTATTAAATTGGCTCAGTTAGCTGATGAGGCAAACAAACTCATTTGATATTCACAAAGGCTTGAAAACCATTGCATGTAAATCAACCAAAGTCAGTTGAAGTGCAAAATCCCCTCAGATTTATAAGGGACTGTGATTAGAAGATGGAGCAAGTAGAACAGTGTCAGGGAAACCATCTACCTTTACAATTAAAAGCAATGAAAATAAAGAGAAAGGAATTTAGAGATTCATTTTCTGCATGCCTTAAATCAATATTTCTCGATGTGTGTGGTCCCTGGTCCAGGAGCATAAGCCCCACCCGCTAACTGACAGACACTCTGGAACTAGAGCCCAGCAATCTATGTTTTAACAAGCCCTTGAGGAGACCCTGATGTACGTTATTGTTTGAGAACCGTTGTCCTAAATCATAGAGGTAGCTAGTGACCAAGTTAGGGCTTGAGTCTTGTTATCCAAGGCCAGCAAATCTAAATGCACAGGGTAAAAAATATATTCCATGAATATTTTTGTGTGTCACCTGAGTTGGTCCTCCTAAGTGGTTACCTTTCTATGAGGCATTTATGGAGACATACATTTTAAATGGAACATCTAGAAAAAAGACAACCCTAGTATATGTGGTCTGTGTGCTCTTGGGCAAGTGAATTCTTTAATTTTCCAGATTAAATTTTTGACTCCATTCTTATAACTCCCTGTATCCATACCCTTGCTATATTATTCAGCCAAAGGGGCACTGATGCAAAATTCAAGAAATCGGTTGGTTTTTATAAAGGGCATTTATTTGGGTTAGAAGCTTACAGTTACCAGGCCATAAAGTATTAAGTTACTTCCCTCACCAAAGTCTATTGTCATGTGTTGGGGCAAGATGGCTGCCTATGTCTTCCAGGGCTCAGGCTTCCTGGGTTCCTCTCTTCCTGGGGCTCATTTCTCTCTGAGCTCAGCTGCTCTGCTCTCTCCACAAGGCCAGCTATAGATTGTCAGGTAAGCAGCTCATCTCTCTGCCCAGGGCCTCTGCCTTATCTGCTTCTCTGTGTGTTTACTTCCCAGGCTCCAGCTCAAAAACTTCAACTAAATCATCTGCCCTGTTGTTTTCTTGCCTTGTGTTGCCTTGGTGGGTGGGGACTCAACATCCTACTGAGGTGGCCTAATCAAAGCCTTAATCATAATTTAATCAAGTAAGAGTGAAACCTCTGAATCCAATACAATCTAATGTACTCAGAGGAGCAGACCAATTTATAAACATAATCCAATATCTATTTTTGGAATTCATAAACAATATCAAATTTCTACAACAATCATTCAATTCTTCATTAAAACAACAGGCCTAGAATATCATGGTACATTCCAAAGGCAATCAAGAGTTACCAGTTTCAGGGAAATTTTTATTATGCTAGCAAATTCTCTTCCAGTTTACCTCCTGTCTGTCTTCCCTGATCATGATAGCTGATGCTTGCATTTAAATTATATAAATTTCTTGAATTTTCATGAGGGAAGAATGGGTGAGAATAGTTTTTCTATCTATGTGGCTCAAGAGCTCTTAGTCTACCATGAAATGTTAATAAATAAAATAAATAAATAAATAAATGAATAAATAAATGAGATAAGGTAAGGCCTCCTTTTTTTCTCATATTAGACTACTTTCCATCCCTTCTCTACTTTTGCCTTCATCTACTCAGATTACCACATAATTTTTCTCCTTGGACCAATTACTATATTGAATTGCATTGCTTGACTACCCAATAATAAATCAATTTTACATTCCTGAAATAAATTATATATGGTCACAGTGTATTACACTTTTTATCTTTTGCTGGGTTCAATTTTCCAGTATTATATTGAGGATTATAACATGTAAATTTCTGAGTAATACTATCCTGTAATTCTCATTTCTTGAAATGTCTGACCCACGTCAGATTGCATTTAGCTACTGAGATTTTTTAGTTTATTTTTACCTCACTATAACATTGCCTCAGTAAAGCAGCATTTAATATGAAAAACAGATACATTGTTATAGTTTACATACAATAGCTTTTATATGACTGAAACAATGTCATTTCTTGAAACTCAGTATTTTCAAAATGAATTCTGGATATAGCACCTTTACCTATTTCTCATCACTGCAGCTAAACTCTTATTATGCAAAGTTTCTCAGAGATCCTATTATATCCACTTTGTTTCAATTCTTTAATATACCACTTTGAATTTTTTTATCCCCAGCAGATTTTCTTTGTTTGTTGGTTGGTTGGGGTATTACTTGGCAGAGAATATACTTTTCTTTCAAGCAATATTTATAGGGATTCTAACTAGTACAATTAACTAAGCACAATTATTAATGCCTGTGATTTATCTCACCAACTTTCAAACCTTTTGAATTATAAAAAAAGAAACACCTGAGAGATATACAAAATAATTCAATGTGTAGACCACATTCTGAATCTGTTTTAAAAGTCAACAATAAGAAGATATCTGTATGACACCTAGAGAAATTTGACATGAGCTATTGTTAATATTGTGGCTATGTATAAAAATGCCATTTTTTCAGAGCTGCATCTAGAGTATTTCAGGGTAAAATATCATTTGACTTGGATTTGACTAAAACACACATATACATTCAAAATAGACAAAAACAGCAAACTGATAATTCTTAAATCTAAATATTAGGTATATGCTGTGTCGCTGTACAGTTCTCCCTTTTTAGGTATATTTGAAGATTTTTCCCATCATAAAATGTTTTAAAATGTCACTGAAAAAACATGTTTGCTTTTTAAAAAGAAAATTAATTCCCTGATATTGTAACTTTTCATTAAAACTCTATAAGGGATGACTGATCTTAGTTTATATGTGGATCAAAGAAAACATCGTGGAAGATATTTTATAGCCATTTTAAAAGAATGTATTACTGCATTTATTAAGGTTTATTAAAAGTAAATATTATAATAATGAAATATTAGACACAGTCAGATTTAAACATGGGGACTGGCAAAATGGCATAAGTGTTCACAATGATTTTGATAATTCTGGGAGATACAATATTGATCCGTATAAAGGTATTATTTATTAAACAGTGAGGGCGGTGATTTTCTTCCTGTGAAATATATATTCTTCAAGAGTACTATTTCTTGAAGGTATCTTTCTGCATCTATCTATCTATTTTTCTATCTCTTAGCCTTAACTATATAGATCATACAGATATGCTCTATGTGAAGAATTTTGCCTCTGTGCAAATGAAAATCATCTAAAATTTTCTAGAGACTATATCCTTACAAACAAATAGCAGTTCAAATTAGGGCTTAAGCAAACTGAGAAAAGAGTTCTGTGATATGATGTTTTCATAATTTCTAATACAATTCATCCTTTTATCTTAAGAACACTCATTTGCCTCCATTCATTCCTGAAATAACATAAAATAAAAGCGTAGAATAAAAAATGTTTACTGCAGCAACAAGAGCAGAGATGGAATTGAATATGTCAAGTTTCACTAATATGAAAGACATTTCAACATATTTTTATAAGATATAAAATAGATAAGAAATACTCAAATAATGAAACAATTGGAGAAAGCCACAGCCTAGAATCTACTATATGAAATCTAAAGGAGCACTAGGATCAAACACATCAGTTATGGTAGAAAATAGGATTGAGAAAAGGGGTACAAACTACAGAATAAATAGAAGATACAAATATGGGACAGCTGAATTTGACTCACTTCTATATCCCTTCACTGTCCCAGAAAGAAAAATACAGGGAGTCAACTTAGGCAAAACAATACAAAACAAGGGACTCTTTTCTCATACTGGCATACCAGAGTGAAATACTTCCATTTTCCATTTGGAGGCTAGCAGGCTGACAGCCAATATAAGACTTACACACTAAAATGATGCTTGCTTGTCAAATGACTTCATCTTGTCATTACTTCCCAAAACTCCAGTCAAAATGTCCATTCTGTATTAGTCAGGGTTCTTCAGGGAAACAGAACTGACAGGAGATATACATTAATATGTTATTTATAATAATGTACATATTATGAGACTTCTTATAGGAATCAGCTCACATGACTGTGGGGACAGGCAAGTCCAAATTTCAAAGGGCAGGCCACAATCTGAGAAGTCCAGTGAAGTTTTTTGGTTTTTTTTTGTTTTTTGTTTGTTTGTTTGTTTTTATGAATTCCCCAAGAGAAGTTGTCTGACTGAAATAGAGATGGAAATTCTCCCGTATGACGGCTGAAGTCATCACTTCTCCATTTAAGACCTTCAAATGATTGGATGAAACTTCTTCCACTGTTGAAGGCAATCTCTTCAGTTGATTTACGTGCAATCAGCCATAGATGCAATCATATGGCTGATGATTTAAATTCATGAAGTATCCTCACAGTAAAAATCAGGCCAGTGCTTGCTTGACCAAACAACTGGACAGTGTAACCTAGCCAAGTTGACACATGAACTTAACCATAACAACAAGGATGTAAAGGACTTATGAAAGAAAAGCTACAAAACAATGTAAAATAAATCAAAGAAGATCAAAATAAATGGAAGGATATTCCATGTTCATGGATTGGATGACTAAATATCATTAATATGTCATTCTACCAAAGTGATTTATAAATTCAAAACAATCCCAATCATAATTCTACCTGCCTTCTTTGCATAAATTTAAAAATGAAACATCAAATTAATATGGAAGTGTAAGGGGCTCCATATAGCCAAAACAATTTTGAAGAAGAAGAATGAAATTGGAGGAGTCATACTTCCTGATTTTTAAATTTATTACAAAGCTACAGTAATCAAAACAGCATGGTTCTGGCACAGGGGTAGACATATAGACCAAATGAATTAAATTAAGAGTTTAGAAATAAACCATAACATCTATGGTCAATTGATTTTTGAATAGGGTGCCAAGTCGAGCTAAAGGAAAAGAACTTCTCAACAAATTGTGCTGGGGAAACTGGATATCCATATGCAAAAGAATGGGTCACTCCTATCACATAGCATATAAAAAAATCAATGAAAAATGGATCAAAGACCTAAATGTAAGAACCAGAACTATAAAACTCCTTGAAGAAAACATAGGGAAACATTTTCAAGACATTGTGTTAAGCAATGATTTCTTAGACTTTCTACCCAAAGCAAAAGCATCAAAAGAAAAAATAGATAAGTGGGACCTCATCAAAATTAAATATATTATTTCATCAAAAGACTTTACAATGAAAATAAAAAGACAACATATACAATGGATTAAAATATTTGGAAACCACATATCCTACTAGGGTTTAATACTCAGAATATATAAAGAAATTCTACAACTCAACCACAAAAACACAAACAACCAGTTTAAAATGGGTAAAAGACTTGAATAGACACTTCTCCAAAGTAGGTATAAAAATGGACAATAAATGCATGAAAAGGTACTCAACATCATTAGCCATTAGGGAAATGCAAATAAAAATTACAAAGAAGGACCATGCATACCCATGGGTATGGTTATTAGTAAATCACTGGAAAATAACAAGTATTGGATAGGATGTGTAAAAACTGTAATACTCATTCATTTTTATGGCAATGTAAAATGGTGTAGCCACTGTGGGAAAGAGTTTGGTGGTTTCTCAGAGTTAAGCAGAAAATTACCATATGACCTGGCAACCCTACTACTTGATATAGAATTTGAAGCAGGTAATCAAACAGATATTTGCACACTGACGTTCATAGCAACATTATTTACAATTGTCCAACGATGGAAGCACCCCAAATATCCATCAGCAGATGAATGGATAACAAATGTGCGATATACATATACCTTCAACCTTAAAAAGGAATGGAGTTCTGATATATGTAACAACATGGATGGACCTTGAAGACATCATGTTGAGTAAAATAAGCCAGACACAAAAGAACAAGTAGTGTATGATTTTGCTGATATAAAATAAGAAGAATAAGGTAATTCATAGAGTTGGAAACCAGAATACAGGTTATCAGAGGCTGGGGTGGAGAAAAGGAATTGGGAGAAAAGCGTAAATGGTAGAGAGTTTCCAGTTTGGGGTGATTTAATAGTTTTGGTAATGGAAGGTGGTAATGATAGAACAATATTGTGAGTGTAATTAATCCCAGCAAATTATATATTTCAATGGGATAAAAGGGGAAATTTTAGGTTTTATACATGTTACTGGAATAAACTTTTAAAAAGAATCAAATAGCTGTAAAACACAAACAATGAACTGTAATGTAACCTATAGACTACAGTTAGTAGCATTAACTACAACGATATTGTTTCATCAATTGTAACAATGGTACCATACTAATGCAAAGTGTTAATAAGGAAAACTGTGTGTGATGGGGTCTATGTGAATCTGTATTTTATGCAGGATTTTTCTGTAAACTTAGAACTTTTGTAATAAAAAAATAAGTTAAAAAAGGAAGAAAAAATTTCTTCAGAAAGGACCCAACAATTTCTAAACAAAATGACTGTTGAAAAGAGTCATAGCAAGCCTGAAAGCATTCTTGTGAAATTACATAAAACCACAGATAAAAAGAAGGTCCTCCGACTTTCCAAAGAAAAAATTATCTACAAAGGGACAAGAACCAATGTAATCTGACTTGGAATAACAATAATGGTTGCTAGAAGAAAAGAGTAACACATTCAAATACTTCCACTGATCAGCCACGGTGCCCATCAACAGATGAATGGATAAGCAAATTGTGGCACATACATATAATGGAATATTACTCAGCTGTTAGAAGGAATAAAGTGCTAACACATGGAATAACATGGATGAATCTTGAAGACCTTATGTTGAGTGAAGCAAGTCAGGCATTGAAGGAAGAACAACTTATGACCTCATTGATTTGAATTGAGGTAAGATAAGAGTTTGTGAGAACCACTGACCGAAAGATAGGCTAACCAGGAAGAAAGATAGAAGGGTAGGCTGTGAGCCATCACCCATATGGACATTACCTATGGTAAATTGAAAGAGTATTGTTACATATTGAAGGATAGGACAGGTGGGTAGAGATTTTACTAGTGGTGCAAGATTAACAGGTGGGTAGATTAGGAAGGTCAGGTTAGAATAACCAGGACATGTAAAAATGAATCTTGACATCCCATGAGCCAAGACAGGGAAGAGTCATATGCCCCAGGGGGTGGGGAGGAAGGAACAGAAAAGATAAAATGGGCTAT
>JAQZBX010095576.1:0-11937 GCA_029593785.1 Cabassous unicinctus
CAATGCAAGGTGATGGTGGTGGAGTGATGTATGGGAGCCCTGTATGATGATATTTATGTTTGTTTGTAACTTCACAACTTTTACTATACATTTATTGTTTATGTTTATTCATGTGTGAATGCTATAATTCAACAAAATTGCATTTAAAAAATCAGCACAGCCATACAGTCTTAAATATTAACAAATATATCAATATCAAAAATATATCAAATCAACAGAAATTGCATTAAAGTTAACAGCTAAACTCCTGGTAAAATATAATCAACACTTAAAAAAGATATCTTTCAAGAGAAAAAAGCAACATAGCAATTTTAAAACAAATACAGTACATTTATATACAATCCTCCATAAAATATAAAATATGTGCTGCCACATAAATGAGTACTACAGAAAAATACAGTACAGAAAGTAAATAAGTGTAAATAAAAATCTTGTATACAAAAACAAGGACTTTTTTTTCTGATTTTTTAAATTTAACTTTATTTGTACATTTAATAATTGAAAATATAAATAATTAAAAACTAAAAATTAAACACAGATGAATAAATATATACATTTCTCAATTAAATATAATGGATACATATAATTTTTTTATTATCAAACAATATGTTACACAATATATTTGGTTCATAGTAACACATTCATACATTATCTGTCCTTTTGTGTCTGGCTTGCTTCACTCAACATAATGTCCTCCAGGTTCATCCATGTTGCCATATGCTTTTAGAGAGAAAAACAGCAACTATAAATTAATAGAAATTGGTCTGTCATCTAAATTCTCATCACAATCACAAGATTCCAAAAACTTGTAAAAGTATATGATTTTTATCTAAAATTCTATACTCAACTAAAATGAAGTATAAGGGAAAATACATTTTTTGATAGCTGAAGTTTCATAAATTTTGCTTCCTAAGATTTATTGCTGAGGCAGAAATAAAATTACAGTTTGACAGCTGTATACAAAATCACCAAATAAATAAAAATGATATTTATGAGAATAATTTTTAAAAAAGAATGAAGTCTCAACCAATCAATGATAAAATTATGTTTTAATTTTATTATTTAGAATAACCTATATAGTCTTTTTTCCATTAAATCATGTAATTTATTTTTAATTCTTACAAATCACATACAAGTAATCCACAAAAACATGCTCATACAAAATTACAAATACAAAAACATGCAAATCCTAAAGGGAAGATGGGTTTTTACTTCTTTTAATCCATCCAATTCTGCTCTCTTCCCAAGAAGTAACTGTGATATATAACTGAGTATATATCTTTCCAGATTATTGTTAAGGGATGTAATTAGGTAATATTTATGTTCATCTGTCCTATTATCGTTTTTTTCTTTTATTTAGATATGATCATATTTCATGTGTTGCTTTGCTGATTACTTTTATTAAAAACATTGTACATTTACAGAAAAAATCATGCATAAAATAAAGTTCCTATATACCACTCTATTTTTAACAGCCTGAATTACTGTGTTACATTTGTTACAATTCATGAAAGAACATTTTTATATATGTACTGTTAACTATAGTCCATAGTTTATAATATCATTCACTGGTACTGTTGTACATGCCTATATTTTGCTTGTTTATAATTTTTATTCTAGTAACATACACTCGAACTAAATTTTTTTAACCACCTTCACATATAAAGGTGAATGATGTTAATTTCATTCACAATGGTGTGCTACCATTATGGTTATTTATTACCTAAAATTTTGATCAGACCACAGAGAAATTCTGTACAGCTGAAGCATTAACTCCTCATTCTCTACCCCTGTCCCATCCCCTGGTAATTTATATTCTAGTTTCTGACTCTATGAGATTGTATATTCAAATATTATTAGGATCAGTGAGATCATACAATATTTGTCCTTTTGTATCTGGTTTATTTCATACAACATGATGTCTTCAAAGTTCATCCATGTTGTCACATGTATCAGAACATCATTCCTTTTAATGGCTGAATAATATTCCATTTTATGTATATACCACAATTATCATTTAAAAGACAAAATTTGTTTCATTCTTTTGGAAAATTTGAATAGTATCATATGAATATTGGTGTGCAAAAATCTCATTGAATCTATTTTCAAATCTTTTGGATATATACTTACAAAGGGGATTGCCAGTTCAGACAGCAATTCTTTACCTAACTTTCTAAGGAATCACAAAACTGTGTCACACAGTGGCTGCACAACATTGCATTCTCACCAACAATGAAAGACGTTTCCCATTTCTCTGCATCATATCCAACGCTACTAATTTTCTTTTTCATTAAATAGTAGACATTTAAGTGAGTGTCAAATGTTATCTTATTGTGTTTTTTCTAACAAATCAATTTTATTGTTGCATATTGATAAAGCATAAATCCATCCAAAGAGCACAATCAATGGTATTTGGTGTAATCACATATTTGTGCATACATCTCCCAAATCATTCCCAGAGCACTGTCATTATTCCAATAATAATGATAAACAAAAAACAAACAAAACTCATCACCTCTCAATCTCTCTATGCCTCACCTGCCATACATAGCTGCTATTCTTTTACCTCTCTCTAGTATATTTGTATTTATATCTTGTAAAAACAGTCATATAAGCTATACCCCCATATTCATGTTTTACATGAGGTTTTACTATCTTGTACACTCCCATGTTACAGTTTTTAACTTTATTTCTAGTAATGCACATGGCCTTAGACTTTCTTTTTCAACCACTGGCATACCCATACAATAGTATTGCCAGTTATAAACACCATGATACACTTTCACCATTTCTTTCATTTCCAAAGATTTACAACTTATTATTTTACCAATTCTGTAGAGATTAAACCTCAGCTTTTCATTCCCTACCCTCCTTCTATTTTCTGGTGACCTATATTCTATTTACTAACTCCATGAGTTTACACAAAATATTTAGTTAATAATAGCACAATAATACGGTATCTGTCTTTTTTTGTATGGTAAACAAATTAGCCTAACTATCAAATCACAGTCCACCTGTTGTCAACTCAGAAATCATACACATTACCTGAAATCAAACTTATTCTATAAGTAAAAACAACAACAGACATGCAGATGTGTTTGTGTGTGTGTGTGTATACACACACACACACACACACACATATCTGCCTAACAATATTCAACTCTCCTCTATACAACTGGAAGTACATTAATTCCCTATAGAATAGGATGCAAGCCCTTGGAAAATATTTACTCTTAAACTTGACATTTTTAAATATTATCTCTTTATATATCAAGTATATAAACCTTTATTAGACATATGATTGCCAAATATTTTCTCTCACTGTGTTAGTTGTTTCTTGACCCTTTTGACAATATCCTTTGAGGTGCAAAAGTGTTTAATTTTGAGGAGGTCCCATTTATCTTTTTTTTTCTTTTATTGCTCATGCTTCAGGTGTAACCTTTAAGAATCTACTACCTACGACAAGATCTTGAAGATGTTTTCCTACTTTTTCTTCTAGGAATTTTATTGTTGTTGTTTTATATTTAGGTCCTTGATCCATTTTGAGTTCATTTTTGTATAAGGTGTGAGAAAGGGGTCTTGTTTCTTTCTTTTGGATCTGGATATCCAGGTCTCCCAGCACCATTTGTTGAATAGTCTGTTCTGGCCCAGTTAGGAGTGCTTGACTGCCTTGTCAAAAATCACTTGACTGTAGACGTGAGGGTCTATTCTGAGTTCTTGATTCAATTGCATTGGCTAGTGTGTTTATCTTTAGGCCAGGACAATGGTATTTTAACACTGTAGCTAGGAAATATGATTTAAAGTCAAGAAGTAAGAGTTCTCCAACTTTCTTCTTATTTTTTAAGAACTTTTTGGATATTCAGGGCCCCTTGCCCTTCCAAATAAATTTGATAATAGCTTTTAACACTTCTGCAAAAAAAAAAAAGACTTTGGGATTTTTATTCAGATTGCATTGAATCTGTAAATCAGTTTGGGTAGAATTGACAACTTAGTGATATTTAGACTTCCAATCCATGAACATATGTTCCACTTATTGAAGTCTTCTTCAGTTTCTTTAGCAATATTTTGTAGTTGTCTGAATATAGGCCCATTATGTCCTCAGTTAAGCTTATTCCTAAATATGTGATTATTTTATTTGATACTATTAATGGATTTTTTTTATTTCCTCCTCAGATTGGACATCAGTACTGTATAGAAACATTATTGATATTTGTTTATTAATCTTGTATCCTCCCACTTTGCTGAACTAGTCAGTAAGTTCTAGTAGCTTTGTTGAGGATTTTTCAGTAGATTCTAGATATAGGATCATATCATAAGTAAATGGTGAAAATTTTACTTTTACTTTCCTATTTGGGTGACTTTTATTTCTTTATCTAAACTAATTGCACTAGCTAGAATCACTGGCACAATATTGAATAACAATGGTGACATTGGGCATCTTGTCTTGTTCATGATCTCAGAGGGAAATTTTTCAATCTTTCACTGTTGAGTACTATGCTAGCTGTAGGTTTTTCATATATGCACTTTACTGAGAAATCTTCTTTCTATTCTTATCTTTTGTAATGTTGTTATAAAGGAAGGATGCTGCATTTTGTCAAATGCCTTTTCTGCATCAATTTAGAGGATCATGGGATTTTTCTTCTTCAATTTTATCAATGTGGTTTATTATGCTAATTGATTTCCCTGTGTTGAGCCACCCTTGCTATCTGGGATAAAATCCAGTTTATTCGTGGTATATAGTTCTTTTAGTGTGCATTTTCCTCTGTTTGTATTTTTTGAAGATTTTTGCATTTATATTCAATAGAGATATTGGTCTGTAATTTTCTTTTTTATATTATTTTTGGGCTTTTGATATTTGGGTGACGTTGACTTAAAAGAACGAGCTTAGTTGTACTCTTTCCTATTCAATTTTTTGGAGGACATTGAGCAATATTGGTATTAGATCATCTTTGAATGATTGGTAAAATTCACCTATGAAGCCATCTGGTCCCGGGCTTTTCAACTTTGGGAGGTTTTGATGACTGTTTCTCTTTACTTGTGATTGGTTTGTTGAGGTCTTCTATTTATCCTAGGATCAGTGTAGGTGAATTGTTTGTTTCTAAGAATCTGTCCATCTCCTCTACATTGTATAGTTTTTTGGCTTATAGTTGTTCATAGTATTCCTTTATGATATCTCATATTTCTGCAGAGTCAGTGGTAATGTCCTCCCTCTCATTTCTGATTTTATTTATTTGCACCCTCTCTCATATTTTCTTTGTCAGAGTAGCTAATGGTTTGTTGATTTTGTTATATTCTCAGAGAACCGAATTTTGGTTCTGTTGATTCTCTCCATTGTTTTTTGTTGTTGTTGTTGTTGTTCTCAATTTCATTTATTTCTACACTGATCTTTACTATTTCTTTCCTTTGAGCTTCTCTGGAATTAGTTTGCTGTTCTTTTTCTAGCTCCTACAGGTTTGCAGTTATGCCTTGAATTTTAGCTACAGTGGTTAAAACTGCATGGTATTGGCACAAGGATAGACATATGACCAGTGGAACAGAACAGAGAGTTCTGAAGGAGATCCTCACATATACACCGATCTGATATTTGATGAGGCCACCAAGCCCTCTCAAATGGAAGAGAAGGCCTTTTCAACAAATGGTGCTTGGAGAACTGGATATCCATAACAAAAAGAATGGAAAAGGATCACCATCTCACACCCTACACAAAATTAACTCAAAATGGATAAAAGATCTGAATATAAGAGTCAAGACCATTAATCTCCTGGAAGATAATGCAGAGAAGTTTCTACAAGTTATGGAATTAAGAAATGGTTTCATAAACTTTATACCAAACAAAAGCAAAAAATAAAAAATAGATAAATTGGACCTCCCCAAAATTAAAAAATTTTCTGCCTCCAAGTAGATTGTCAAGAAAGTGAAAAGACAGCCTACTGACTGGGAGAAAATATTTGGTAACCATCTATCTGACAGGGGCTTAATATCCAGCATATATAGAGAAATCTTACATCTCAGAAATGAAATGACAACGAACCCATTTAAAAAATGGGCCACTGATTTGAATAGACACTTCTCCAAAGAAGAAATATGAATGGCTTAAAAGTACATGTAAAGATGCTCAAAATTACTAGATATTAGGGAAATGCAATTCAAAACTACAATTAGATATTATCTTATACCTATTAGAGTGGAGGGTATTAAAAAAAAACAGAACTGCAAGTGTTGGAGAAGATGTGAAGGAAAGGAACACAATCCAATGCTGACGGGTATGTAGAATGGTACAGCTATTGTGGAGGACAGTTGGCAGTTCCTCAGGAAGCTATCTATACAATTGCCATATGATTCAGCAATCCCACTGCTGGGTTTATATTCAGAAGAATGGAAAGCAGGGACATGAACAGATATATGCACATCAATGTTCACAGTGACATTATTCACTATTGCCAAAATTTAGAAACAACCCAAATTCCCATCAACATATGAATGGATAAGGAAATTGTGGTATATTCATACAATGGGATATGACTCAGCTGTAAGAAGGAATGAAGTATTAAAACAAAGGATAGCTTCGATGAACCTTGAAGACCTTATGTTGAGTGAATTAAGCCAGGAACTGAAGGACAAATATTACATGACCTCACTGATATGAATTAAGGAAATTGAGCAGACTCACAAAATAGAGTCAGAAAGATAGGTTTATAGGAGAGAGAAAGGGATTGAGGATCGTGAGTTAGTGCCTATGTGGGCAAACTCTATGATAAGGTGGAAGTGTACAGTTGTGTAGTGGTTGGATGTGGTAGTCAGGCAGTGATGCTTTTGGATTTGGCAGTGCTAGTCCATGAGGAGTGTAGTGTGGGGGTTTGGGTTGGTCTATCCATGGAACTGGGGGTGACAGTCAGGGGAAGAAGCAGGTGAACTCTGGGGATTTGCAGGTCTGTGGTAAAAAGTACAATGTTGAGAATGTTCTTTTGGTAAATATGGCAGGGGAGGATTACTGGTGTAGAGTGTTGGGTGTGGGGGGTGGCATAAAGAACAGAGTACAACTGGGAAAAGCTTCTATGGATACACAATTGTCATAGTGTGTTATACCAGTGGGTGGAGTCTCACACAATAAACATGGATATTTTTAACTCCCATCCTGGGAAGCTGTGCTATGTTCTCAAATACAGGGACAAGAGTCATTTGAGAACATAAGCAGTACTTAATAAAAGAAAAACCAATATGTCAAGCCCTCATTATTATTGCAAGTAACTATGAATCTTTTTCATATAAAAGTGGGACAAAGAGGATGTCATAAGTCCCGAGGGGAGGCAGAAGGAAGAATAGAATAGACGGGACAGAGGGCATTTTTCAAGCATTAAAATTGTTCTGCATGATATTGCAATAATGTATACAAGCAATTTTAAATTTTGTCAAGATTTGTAAAAGTGTACAGTCCAAAATGTAAATCAAAATGTAAACCATTCACCGTGGTTAGTAGCAATGCTTCAATATTTGTACATCAATTTTAACAAATGTACCATCCACATGAAAAAATTACTAATAGGGAAAGGGGAAAGGGGGGAGGGTGCTAGGTATATGGGAATTCCCTATATTCTCTTCATGACTATTCTGTAACCTAAGGCTTCTTTGAAGATAACAAGAAAGAAAAAAAAAGGTGCTGGGGAATATATGGAAGAAAATGTCACTGTACATACAATACCACAGATCTTACAGTAATGAAAGACAATGTGTTCATATTTTTATTATTTTTAATTTTTAAAAAAATTTTCTGTATTTTATGTTATTTTTTAAACTATCATTATTATTTCATTTCCTTATTTTTATTTGGTTATTTTCTTGACTTCATCTTTAGAGAAGTTTAAGATCACAGAAGGGTCACAATTGTGGCAGGGGAGGATCATTGGTGTGTGGTGTCTGTGACGGGGGATGCATGGGTGTTGGTTCATCTGGGGCATGCCTCTAAGGTATATGAATGTGCTCAAGTGTTCATGGGGCATTGTCACGGTGGGGGAAGATCCACACAATAACCGAAAGAATATCGAATTCCCATCTGGGAAGCTCTGTCAGACTCCTTAATATGACAGCAAGAATCCCCCAAGTATAGGGACAGGGCCTAGTGAAGGAGGATGTGACATTGCACCAGGCATTTGATAATGATGATTGTAATTATGAACCTTTTCTTTTGAAATTGAAACTTAGCCTAGCATTATATGTGGCCTAAAATTTATCTACTGAGGTCCTCCTTCTTGCTCAAATGTGGCCTCTCTCTAAGTGAAACCCAACATATAAAAGAAATACCTTCCCCTGGCATGGGACATGAATTCCAGGTATAAGTCTCTCAGGCCCTGAGGGATTATTTCCAAGCACCCAATAGCAATGCACCTGGAAAAAGAACTTGCCAATAAGGGGGAAATGGTAAATACAAATGAGTTTTTATAGCTAAGAGATTATACAGTGAGTCAGGAAGTCATTCCAATGGCTATGCTTTGCATGTCTTAGCAGGATCTCATTGACTGCCACAGGAAATAATACCTCAATAGTGGCTCTCCCAAGTGCTCTAGAGATATCCCGACAATATAGGCAGGGCAGACATCCCTGGAATTTGGAACCCTGCCAGTGGGACTTACCTGGGAATTTATGCTTCCCAGTGTGACAGAGATGGACTCATTTGTGGCTTCCCCACATATGGCTCTTCTGCCCCTTCTATTTGAACCTATAGTTAATAATATACTGGATAGGTTTGTGTGCAAGAGACTTAAATCTTTGGTCTGTGCATGTGCCATTTGGGCCCTGAATCTCAGCAGAGTTGCAACACATATTACCAGTTCATTGGACTCACCCAGGGCAACCAACAATGTGATGATGATGGACAATGCCCATCTCAAGGAACAGAGAAAGTCTACAACTGCAAGCAAGAGAGTTCCATCCATCTGCCCCATGGGATCTAAGCTCTCTCTCAATTAGAGGCAGAATAAGCATCACCATCCCAAAATCCTCAGGATTGGGGAATGAACAACAGCCTAGAGTGGAATTACCCTTATTCTACTGTAGACTTTTTGTTATTCTAGGAAAGGAAGAACTTGTATCATTGATATAAAGGCACTGGCCACCAGAGGATCTGAGGGGAGGGACAGTGAAAAATAGATGTAATAAGGGGGCATTTTTGGGACACTGGAATTGTCCTGCATGAAGCTTCAATGATGGATATACACCATTATGTAATTTGTTATAACTTACAAAACTGTGCAGAACAGAGTGTAAACTGTAATGTAAACTATAACCCATGGTTAGTGGCAATGCTTCAATACGTGTTCATGGATTGTAATAAATGTACCACATTAATGAATGATGTTGTTATTGTGTGAATACATGGGAGGCGGTACTAGTGGGGCATGTGGGAATCCTCTATATTTTTATGTAACATTTATGTAATCTAAAGTTTATTTAAAATAAATGAATTTAAAAAACACAAAAATTAAAAAATAAAATTATATTTATATGAGAGAAAAAAGCAATATGCAATCAGAATTTATGTCAAGTTCTTATTGTAGTCATAAAGAAAATAAAAGATTTCAAATAACTTGTGAACAACATATCTAAGGATATAAATTTATTGACATATTCTAAAAACAAAAAGGACTGAAAAATAATTTTGAAACATTTTTTGTTAGTGGTAGTTTCCCTGGTATAATAATTATCAAATTACTAAGTATTCATTGTCACCTATAGAAAATGTATATTGGCAATTTGGAACGAGAATTTTCACTATGGAAAATGGGAATTATAAAAATGGAATGGGTGGTGGGCCATACCTTGGATTTAAGATAACCTATCTCCCCAATATTTAAGATTTAGACTCAATAATTTTCGTACACATGGTTCTTCTGCCCCATTTATTTGAACCTATAATTTGCACTATACCTGCTAAATATGTGTCCCAGAGCCTTAAATCTTCTGGCTGTTCATATAATAGTTGAGTTCTGAAAATCAGCAGAGTTGCAGTCAATACCTCCTCTCCAGTGCATTGGACTCACCCAAGTCAACTAAGAAAAGGATGATGATGGACAACTCCTGTCTCCCAAAACAGAATACCTACAACTACAAGAAAGACATTTCCAGCCACCTACCCCATGCAATCTAAGCCCCCTCTCAATCAGACACAGTGGGCATCATCATCCCCAAATCCTCAATATTAAGGAATGGACAAACATCAGGTGGGAATGCAACCATAGATTAAAGAAGACTTATTACTAAAGTCATGGAAGAACCTGTAACATTGATATAAAGACAGTGGTCAGCAGCAGTTTTGAGGGGAGGGAGAAGGAAGAACAGACGTAAAATGGGGCATATTTGGGACATTGGAATTTTTCTGCATAATATTGAAATGACAGATACAGTCCATTATACATTTTTTTAAAACCTATAAAATTGTGTGGTGCAAAGTGTAAACCACACTTTAAATTATATACCATGGTTAGTAGCAATGCTTCAATATGTGTTCAATTGTAACAAATGTTCCACACTAATGAAAGATGTTGTTAATGTGGGAAAATTTGGAAGGGGGTATATGAGAATCCCCTATATTTTCGAAGTAACATTTAGGTAATCTAAAGGTTCTTTGAAAATATAGAAGAAAAAAGTTGGTCTCAAAAAAAAAAAAAAGGCAGTTAAGAAATTGTACCTTGAGCTATTTTATTGAAGTTTCATTAGAATGAGAGAATTAGTATGAATTCCTGAGTTCGTAAAATATTCATTAAAGCATGTGTAATTTAAATTAAAATAATTTATTTACAATCATTTTTATGGTCATAGATTATCATTACAATACTGTAAACTTGAGTTAGAAATTACATGTTAAAATAAGGTCAAATTTATATTGAAAGGATTGTAACAATACTATTTTCATGTGCATGGTAAATAGTTTTAGCAGTGTAAGTGTATCTAATAATATATTAAACATAGGGGTAAAGGTTACCTGTCTATAAGGAAAAATGAAAATTTATAGAAAGTTGATTGTAAAATTATATTTTAGGGGAATGATGTTCTGCCTTCATAAAAAAAATCTTAAGGTCATCAATATAATATTTACTTTTTTCTGGCAATATAATTCCTGGAAAAACATTTGTTACATCTCACTTTAGAAATTTAAAGAAACAAAATTGTCACTTTTCTACAGTTCAGATTTTTTCACCATATTAAATTATTTATAAAATGAGTGCTCATTATTATGTTGATAGTGATTCAGTTTTATAAAGAAGAGATGCATATGCTCTCTAATGTCCTAAATTTTGCATTTCCTAAGGGGAAGGGGGGGGATAATGCAAATTTTACTATAAATTCCCATGAATTCTATAAGTTAAGAGCTTATTTTCCTTTCCCAATGAATTTTTGTTGGCTGGATCATTGTACTTGCATAATGGTGAAATGTAATATTGGTAATGAAAACTCTGAAACTGAAAAAAACAAGACAATTCTCTGCTAAACTCTAGATTTTCTTAGCTAAAAGCAGCAGTTAGATGTTTGTAACAATGTTAATATAGTGTGAAAATATATACATTTAAGTAACTAGTTAAAACCGAGTGTTACTTAGGTGAGATAAACTGTGAATTTTTAAATAATATTAGAGTGGGTGGCTAAATAAATGCATACAATTTGAGTCCTAAAAAATATTCATACACACAGGTATGTCCAAAATTTTTCTATACAAATATCTACTGTATCTACAGCATGCTTCTCAGACATGTACCTTGATTTATGTTTCCTAGATAATCAAGTCTATGAGTACTAATAGTCAACAAGAAGTCAGAAAGCAAATTTTAAGTGTACACTCTATCCATATAGATTTTTTGATTCCTCTACTATATCAGCTATCATCCATTGTGTTAAGTAGGAAGGTGAAATAAATCTTCTTTAGCAATGTATTTTCAAAGACTAATA
>JAQZBX010095577.1:0-11898 GCA_029593785.1 Cabassous unicinctus
ACTTTTCATGGCCTTGGAACTTTAAGCTTTTACCCTTTATTAGTCAGCCAAAGGGGTCCTGATACAAAGTACCAGAAATCTGTTGATTTTATAAAGGGTATTTATTTGGGGTAAAAGTTTACAGTTACAAGGCCCTAAATAGTTCAACTCAAGGTACCATAAGAGATACTTTCTCAGCCAAAGTCATTTGTCACATGTTAAAGCAAAAGGGCTGCTATTATCAGTGAGGGTTCAGACTCTTTCCTCTTAAGGCTACAGGGTCCAGCTTCTTCTGATCTCAGCGTTAGGTTGGAGGGCTCTTTTCTTTCCAGGCTCAGCTGCACTGGTTTCTGCACAAGGTCAGCTGTAAACTATGAGGTGAATGGCTCTTCTCTCTTTCCTGGAACACAGGCTTAAAAGCTAACAAGTTCTCTCCTCTTCCATGTCTATGGAGCTCTCTCTATTCCTCTGTGTGTCTTCTTGATTCAGTGTCCATTTATATAGTTCACAAAGGGGGCACAGACTCAAACTAAGTTGCCCTAATGACGAGGTTGAATCAAAGCCATAATCGCATCATAACTTAATCAAAGGCATCTCAGCTGAATCTAATACTAACAAAAGGTATCACTTCCAGAGGAACAGACCAGTTTACAAACACAATTTCTCTTTTTGAATTTCATAAATAATTCCAAACTGCCACATACTCCAAATAAATTCCCTTTATAAAAGCCAACCCATTCCGGTACTTTGCAACAGCAACAATCTGGCAAACTAACACCATCTAAATTCTAAAAGTTGCATGTGATGCTGTGGTTAGGAGATTGCTGGAAAAATACAAATGATAGAATAGGATATTTATTTGAAGAAATTAGGCATTTTAAAAATAAATTAATGTATATATAAAAGTTCTACAAGAATTTCAGAGAATTATATAAAACACAAATATATAGATAGATAGATAGATAGATAGATAGATATCATTACCAAGTTGTATTTATCTACAAAAACATGTGGTTCAACATTAGAAAAATGAAAAGAACAATTCATAACAAGATAGTTTAAAGGAGAAACTTCATAAGATCATGCCTTGTTTACAGAAATGAATTCTGTTGCTAAAATACTAATTGATGATAAAAACTGTTACAAAATATTGAGAAAGTAATATCCTGACTATGAAAAAAAAGTAACTATTAAAAGGAAATTTTCTTAGATCAAGCATCATATAACTTAAAATATGTATGATAGAAGCATCTCTTCATAAGGAAGCAGACAAATAAGACCACTCTCACCAACTTATTTAGGAAACATAGTGGAGTAAGAAAAGGGAAATAAAACATATATGAATGGAAATGAAGAAATAACACTTTCATTAACAACATGATTGAGAAAGTTAAAAAAAACAACCTGTGCAAATATAGCAATATTCTTATTTGAATCATATTTGAGAAGGCAATTGAATTCTACATGCCAAGAAAGAAATATGAAAAACATATAGAAAAGAAACAAAATATGGAAAATGAATTTTAAAAAAATTCATAATAGAGTGAAATATAAAGTAACAGATTTGTCAGATCTTGTGTAAAAAATAAATGTTTCATTGAGGGCTCTTCAGTAACTGAATTAATGGAGAGATAGACCCTATATATGGATTGGAAGACTAAATATTATAACAATGTCAATAATATTCATAGGTTGAATGACACCTAAAGAAAAATCCATAAAGATTTTCTGCTATAGAAATTGACAAGTTGGCCATAAATTCACATGAAATCCAAATAGAATAAACACTCTTAAGGAATAAAAAGTTAAAAAGGTTTCCTAAAGAAATATCGAGTATTTCTATAAAATAATAGTAAGTAAACATTGTGGCAAAAAGTAAAAAAAATGACAAGTACAGATGCAGCAGAATGGAGGGTATGGATATGAACACTCAGGTGACCGATGCAGCAAGGAACTGCAGTGGGAAGAACATTTCTCTTACTCAACGTACTCAGAACCAACTCTAAGTTGATTAAATAAGGAAATGAGGAAATCACTATAAAAATAATTTTGAAGATATCCTCAGAAGTATGAAGGAATGTTTTAGAAGGAGGAGGAGAATGACAAAAAGCCAGAGGAGAGGATGAGAAAGAAGACTAGATGGAGGAGGAGGAAAAGATACTAAAATATGCACCAGGGAAACATGTTTGTGAATTTGATTGCAATAAATGAAGATTTTTTTTCAAGAACCACAAAAAGGTCACAGAATTAGATATAAATCACTTAAAAACACATGTGACTTTTCAGGATTAGATAGGAATTTTTAAGAAAAGGAAGCACAGATATCTTGTTTTACAAGTAACAGTATATTCTGCATCATTGTTATGAGGAAAATAGACAGTGTATCCACCTGATACTAACACATATTTAGCAGTTTGGAAAAAATAAATCTGGATTCACCAATTATTGGTGATGATGTGGAACAAAGGTATGTGGAAATATTATTTGTGTGTGTGCATAAATTGCTACAGCTTCTCTGGAAAACCATTTGATATTTTATTAGCAAACTAAGAGTAGTTTACATTACAGTAAGAAGAAAATCTGTGCTGAGAGCAACAGGGATTTCCTACTTATGACACATGTCCATTTTGTGTTGGCTATGATTTTGATCCAAAGTCAGTGCCCACATTCTCTGCCCAGGATATTGGAGTGGCCTGCACATGAGATGTTACTTGTTCTCACGGCAGAATGATAAGATGTTATAAGAAGTTCTCAGATGTTGGCTCTCAAATCCACAATCAGAGAGGGAAACATGATAAGTTCTACTATCCCCTGGTGTTTACATTTAGATTATGTTTATAATTACTAAATGAATTTTAAATGTGATTTGGATTATACTAGGTACCACCATATACAATTAACAATATATAGTAGGGTACCCTGATGACTATTGAATAAATTTAGATTGTTAAAGTTTCTTCAACAAAGTAATCTAATATTCATTAATATTTTTTCATTTCTTTGAAGTTCCTGTCAAAAACATGAATTGAAATTAGGCATGATTTCTGAATATTATTGGTTCTATTTACATCAATATTGATTACCTAAAAAGTGCGAATTTCCATCACATAAACCAATCATATAAATACCTATCACTTATATTTACCTCCTTAGTTGAAAACCAACTTTTAAGGCAAAGACATCACTTGATATTTATACCTCCTAAAATCATAAATCTATTAATGTAATACTATCTAATATTTAATGAATATATACTATACTTCCAATAATCATTTTCCTACAGCATTGTCTAATCTTTTTTCTTTTTATAAAATATAATATCCAATTTTAAAAAATTCATACCAAAAATTCAACCACTTCCATGTGCTTTCTTTGAAAGATATCAAGTCAAGAACAAAATATTTATTTTTCAGATATAGATTATCATTTCCCCAAATGTGACATTAAATTCATTTGCATATATGTGGTATGAGTGCAGAAATAAACAATGAAATCAACACAACAGAATAAAGTGCACAGCTACAGAAAAGCTCATTTAGGAACACAATATATGATAAAGGTATTGAATGGGAGTCTATGTACTTTTAGTTAATGGTGATTGGGCAGCTGGATATTCATTGACAATAAAAGAAATTTTACTCCTGCCTTTCACTCTGCACAAATGATGATGTATAAGGACAACACATGAAAGTCAAAACTATAATGGCTTAGATACTAACATTGGATAATATCTTCAGGATACCAGTCTAGGTAAGTATCTATCAAATAAGAAGAAAATACAAACTACAATGAAAATGTTGATTATATTTTAACTGAGAATGCCTGTTCTTCCAAGGATTTAGAAAAACTCAAAATTTTATGTAACAAACTGGGGGAATGTACATGCCATATAAAATGCAGACAGGAATATCCCGGAAGAGAATTCCAGATTTATTTAAAGTATATTAAAACTTAAAAACACACATACACACTCAAACTAATCATGAATTCTAATGAAGTCTAATAAATCCCCTATATTTTTGGTGTACTCTAAAGCTTCTTTAAAAATAAAAAATAAAATAAAATAAATTTTAAAAAAAGAAATAGAAAATATGAACAGAACTATAGCAAGAAAAGAGATTGAATCATAAGTCAAAAACCTGATTAGAGACTAGGTTAGGGACACATCAGTAAAAAACGGCAGATTAGGGTCCTCCAAAAGCCTGATTCCCCATGGAAACACTGGATGTATGAGCAAAACCTGTCACAATAAACTTTAATGAAAATCAAGAAAATAGTCAAAGATTTAAATCAACCAAGCAAATATTCAAACAAAAAAGGTGACTCATAGTTGCCCAGAGAGGCTGAGGGTGCACTTTCTCTCCTCCTGCCCTGTCAGGGTGGGAATGGAATCAAGATGTGTCCAGCAGTCTAGACCCTGCAGGCTGAAAGCCGCTGTAGTTGCCTGGAGAGGCTAAGGGTCACTGTCCCTTCAGTCTTGTCAGGGACAGAGATGGAACCATAGGAGTATCTATCTAAAGGAGCTACTTTGGATATATATAGAATGGGAAGGTGCTCTGAGTCATCTAGGAGGGTACTGGAAAGAAAGAATCCAAAGGAAAACCATGAGTTGTTCACCCCTGTGGCTGGAAACAGGACATATACCCCACCCTCAGGACAAATAGCTAAGGTGGAGCCCCTGGTTGGCTACTCCAAATAGAGTGTGAAGGAGCATTACTTGGGAGGAAGAGATGTCAAGGAGGGTGGAGAGTGGTTTCTATGCAATGAGATTGGCCAGCTGAGCCCCCTTGGAATCTGAGAAGGGACCCTGATCTGGCAGGGAGAGGAAAGGGTCACACCTAGCTGCCCAGATAGAGAGGAATTAGATTAGAGAGTGGGCAGGGACAGACAGGCTCCTATTCAGCAGGGATCTGGCAAACTACTAGGAATCTAACCTAACCAAGGGAAAGGGGCCAGATAGCTTTATGAAAGCCTAACTAACCTTAGAAGATAGTTTATCTTAGTGGAGTAATTCCTGACTAGCATATATGAGTCCCTGGTTCAATTCTAGGCTCTTCATAGAAAAGTGATCCACCCAGTTATCAGACATCCAGCTGATATTATAGGACAGGGAACATATAGACATTCTTTTTGTATTAGGTTTTCTTGGATCTCTTATTTTTTTTAAAAAAAGGTTCCTTCCTGCCCCACCCCCCTTATATTGATAAGGGAAGCACAGGGACCCCCAACCCCGCCCTCAGCAGAAACCCACCACTTCAAGAAAAATAAACTCCCCAGGGTCTCCAGCCTCTCTCTCCTCTCCAGCCTCCCTTTTTCTCCTTGGAATCCATGTCAGGAAGATAAGCACCCAGGGCTGCCCCTTTGAATTGAAATTTACAACTCTACAGATAATGACTCTTTTCCCTCCCTAATGGCTTTCTGATTTTAGAAAGATAAACTAACTTAGCTTCTTTGCTTTTGTAACCCCACCAGCCTGCCTGCTCAGGAATTTGCCTGCTTAGTTTACCTATATAAACTTATGAAAATCGGAAAAGGGGGCTCAGAATTTGAAGATTGAACTCTCCTCTGGGCCCATGCGTAATAAAACTTTGTTCCTCCGCCTCTTTGAGTGCTGTTTGGGTTTTGTCATCATGTAAGACTTGTTTCTGCTACAACAGTTGGTTCCCTGACTGAGAAACCTAACCAAGCAGGCCCATTGTGCCTCTGACTTGGGGCTGACGGGTGCAGCCAATGGTGATTTCTGAGCAAACAAGGTGGGTGCCACCAGTCCTCTTGACGAGACCTTCTTTGAGGTGGTCCCCACAGGCCGCGTCCCTACACCCAGGCCTGACTCAGTGGGGGTGTGGACTGAACAGTACCAGAAGACTCCAGAAAGGTAAGGCCCCAACCTGTTTTCCGCAGCTATGTCATATGGCACAACGGTTCACCTGGAAATTGCCCAGGCGCCTTAAATAAGATGAGCCTAAATTCTAGTGAGAGACGCGGACAGGCGGGCATCTGAATGCCTTGAAAGAGGCACCCCTTCCTTTGTCTGTCTTGTGCCACTGACGCAGGGTATGGGCTCATCACAGTCAAAACCTACTATCTTAAACTGCATGCTCAAAAATTTCAAGAAGGGTTTTTCTGGAGATTATGGCATCTGGGTGAACCCCGGCAACCTCTGAGCCTTATGTGAAGTAGAGTGGCCCACTTTTAATGTCGACTGGCCCTCGGAAGTGCCGCTTGGGCTTTCTCATCCTGCAAGACTCGTTTCTGCTGCAACAATATTACATGCTAAAATCTGGTTCAAAACCTGCAGCGGGAAGGCTACAGGGTGATTGGCTGATGAACACCAGCAGCCAGAGATACTCCTTAGGGGCCTAAGAGGGAAGGCTGTGTTTCCTTTCTTTTTTTTTTCCTCTTTTTATATTAGTTGCTGCTGTCTTCTTTCTTGTTTATCTTTCTCCTTTCTTTGCTTCTCTTTTCTTTCTTTTACCATTTTTTTTCAACCTATGCTATTTCTTTTCTCTCCTTCATTTTTCTATCTTCTGTTTTCTGTTGTTTTTTCATTCCACCTTTTTTGTTTGGTCCTCAATTTTTTCTTTCTCTCTCTCTCTCTCATTCTCTCTCTGTGTGTTTTCTCTCTTTGTGTAGTTTTTATCTTTTTCTTTTCCTCTCTTCTCATCTCCAGCTTTTTAATTCATTCTATATATTTTTCTCTATTTTGTTTCTCATTTCCCTTGCATCTATTCCATTTTTTATTTTTATTTACCTGTACTTCTTACTCTCATTAATTATTTATTTTCTTAGGTCTTGTATGGTTCCTTTTCTATCTTTTATCATTATTATTACTATTATTCTTTTTCTCTTCTTATGTCTTTCCTTTTCTCTGGTCTTAATTTTTTTTTCAAGGGAACATAGACAACAGCAAGGAAATAGAATAAAAGGAATAAAGTGTCCAAGTGACACCTTACACACACACACACACACACAATAAAATAAAACCCTAGAGTAGAAAGAGAAGCTAATCAACCAAATAAACCCATCAAGATAAATAGATGCCTCGACACCAACAAAAAATTACAAGCCATACAATAAACAGGAAGACATGGCCCAGTAAAATAAACAAACTGAAAAACAGGAGGAGATGCAGAACCTGGAAGAACTAATCAGAGATGTCGAAACAAATATCATGAACCAACTTAATGAAATGAAGGAAGAGATTAAGGATATTAAGAAGACACTAGGGGAATATACTGAAGAAATTGTAAACATATATAAAAAGATAATGGATACGATGGTGATGAATGGCACAATGCAAAAATCAAATATATACTAGAAGCACATAATAACAGATTTGAACAGGCAGAGGAAAAAATCAGCGATGTGGAAGACAGTACAGCTGAAATCAGACAGATAGAAGAACAGATATATGAAAAGATAGAAAAAAATCCTGCAGAGACTTAGGAATTTAAATGACAAAATGAAACATGCAAATATATGCATTATAGGCATCCCAGAGGGAGAAGAGAAGAGAAAGGGAACAGAAGAAGTGTAGGAGAAAATAATTGCTGAAAATGTACTAACTCTAATGAGGGACATGGACATACATGTCCAGGAAGCACAGGGCACCCCAAACAGTATAAATAAGAGCAGGCCTACTCCAAGACATATACTTGTCAAATTGTTCAATGCTCAAGAGAAATGCAGCAAGAGAAACCAGATCCATCACATACAAGGGAAGCTTGATAAGACTAAATGCTGATTTCTCATCTGAAACCATGTTGGCAAGAAGGCACTGGTATGACATAGGTGCTAAAAGAAAAAAAAAAAACTTCCAGGCAAGAATTTTCCATCCATTAAAGCTGGCATTCAAAAATGAAGGAGAGTTCAAAATATTCACAGATAAACAGAAATTAAGAGAGTCTGTCAATAAGAAACCTGCCCTTCAAGAAATAATAAAGGGACTACTGTAGGTTGAAAGGAAAAAATAGGAAAGACATAGAGTTGGAGGAGAGTGTAAGAACTACAAAAAGATAAAAAGAGAAATAAAAACAACATATGGCATACAAAAACCTAAAAAGAATATGATCAATGTAAGTAATTCCTTCACAGAATTAATACTGAAAGTTAATGGATTAAACTTTCCATTCAAGAGGCACAGATTAGCAGAGTGGATAAGGAAATATGACCCATTTATATTCTCTCTACAAGAAACACACTTAGACCCAGGGATGCAAAGAGACTAAGTGAATGGTTGGAAAACAGTTTTACATGCAGAAAAGTGTGCGAGTAGCTATACTAATATGCAGAAAAGTATGCGAGTAGCTATACTAATATCAGAAAAATAGAGTTTAAGTGAAAAAATATTTTAAGACACAAAGGAGAGCACTATATATTAAGAAAAGGGGCAATCTGTCAATAATAAAGAACAATTGAAAACATTTATTCACCTAACTAGGGTGCCTCAAAATACATGAGGCAAACATTGAAAAAACATAAGTGGAGAAGTAAGTTCCTCTACAATTATAGTGGGAGACTTTATTACACAGAACATCTCGACAGAGAATCAATAAAGAAATACAGACCATGAATAATATAATAGAGGATTGGGACTTAAGAAGCATATACAGAACATTACAAAGATGTACAGCAGGATATACATTCTTCTTGACAGCACATGGATGATTCTCCAGGATAGAACACATGTCAGGACACAGAACAATTCTCAATGAATTCAGAAAGATTGAAATTATAGTAAGTAATTTCTCTGACCACAATGGAATGAAAGTGTAAATCAGTAAGGGGCAGAGAATGAGATTAGGCACAAAGATAAGGAAGTTAAACAATACACTATTAGACAAACAGTGGGTCAAGGAAGAAATCACAAAAAAAATAAGTAAATACATTGAAATGAATGAAAATGACAAGA
The DNA here is from genome assembly GCA_029593785.1 of Cabassous unicinctus. NCBI lineage: Eukaryota > Metazoa > Chordata > Mammalia > Cingulata > Chlamyphoridae > Cabassous > Cabassous unicinctus. The sequence goes on from JAQZBX010095577.1 coordinate 8,891, forward strand.
CAACATATCAAAACCTATGGGATGCAGCAAAAGCAGTACTGGGAGGGAAATTCATAGTGATAAATGCCTATATTAAAAAAGAAAAAAGAGATAAAATGAAAAACCTAACTGCACACCTGGAGGAATTAGAAAAAGAATGACAAACTAAGCCCAAAACAAGTAAATGGAATGAAATAATAAAGATTAGAGCAGGGCCAAATGAAATTGAAAATAAGAAAGCACTAGAAAAAATAAACAAAACCAAAAGCTCGTTCTTCGAGAAGATTAAGAAAATTGACAAATCCTTAGCTACTCTAATGAAGGAAAAAAAGAAAGAAGATGCAAATACATAAAATAAGAAACTAGGAAGGGGATATCACTACTGACCACACTGTAATAAAGAGTATCATAAGAGGATATTTTGAAAAATTGTATGCCAACAGGATGGATAATTTGGAGGAAATGGAAAAATTCCTAGAAACACACAAGCAGCCTACATTGACAAAAGAAGAAATGGATGAACTCAACAGAGCAATCAAAAGCAACGAGATAGAATTAGTCATCAAAAACCTCCCAACTAAGAAGAGACCAGGACCAGACAGCTTCATAGGTGAATTCTACCAAACATTCTAAAAAGAACTAAGACCAATCCTGCTCAAAATCTTCCAAAAAATAGAAGTGTAGGGAACATTGTCCAATTCATTCATTGATGCCAACATCACACTCACAACAAAGCCAAAGATGCCACAAGAAAGGAAAACTATAGATCAATTCCTATAATGAATCTAGATGCTAAAATCCTCAACAAAATACTTGTTAAACATATTCCAACTACACATAAAATGAATTATACCCATGACCTAATGGGTTTCATCCCTGGTATGCAAGGATCTTTCAACATAAGAAAATCAATCAATGTAATACACCACACAAACAGATTGAAAGAAAGTAGTCACATGATCATCTCTATAGATGCAGAAAATGCATTCAACAAAATACAGCAATCTTTCCTGGCAAAAACACTTCAAAAGATGGGAATAGAACAAAACATCCTCAACATGATAAAGAGTATATATGAGAAACCCACAGCTAACATCATATTTAAAAGTGAAATCCTAAAATCTTTCCCTCTAAGATCAGAAACAAGACAAGGATGCCGACTTTCCCTACTTCTATTTAACATTGTGTTAGAAGTTCTTGCTTGAGCACTTTGGCAAGAAAAAGATATAAATGGCATCCAAATTGGAAAGGGAGAAGTGAAAAATTCACTATTTGCAGATGACATGATCCTATACTGCGAAAGCCCTGAGAAATCTACAACAAAGTTTCTAGAGCTTATAAATGAGTTCAGTAAAGTTGCAGGTTATTAGATAAATGTGCAAAAATCAGTAGTATTTCTATACACCAATAATGAGAAAACTGAAGAATAAATCAAGAAAAAATCCCACTTAAAGTATAATCTAAAAGAATTAAATATTTAGGAATAATTAAGTAAAGATGTAAATGACTTGTACACAGAAAACTACACAACACTGTCAAAGGAAATCAGAGAAGATCTAAGTAAATGGAAGAACATTCCCTGTTCAAGGAAAGGAAGACTAAACATCATTTAGATGTCTATCCTAATCAAACTGATTTACAGACTTAATGCAATCCCAATAAAAATTACCACGGCATTTTTTACTGAATTGGAAAAGCTAACTATGAAATTTATTTGGAAGGGCAAGGGGTGCCAAATAGCCAAAAATATATTGAAAAAGAAAAATGAAATTGGAGGAATAATACTACATGATTTTAAAACAATACAAAGTTACAGTGGTCAAAACTGCATGGTATTGGCACAAAGATATACATACTGACCAATTGAACCGATTTAAGAGTTCTAATATTGATCCTCACATATACCATCAACTGATATTTGAAAAAGCCACCAAGTCCACTCAACTGGGAGAGAATGACCTCTCCAACAAATGGTGCTTGGAGAACTGGATATACATATCCAAAAGAATGAGAGAAGAACACCATCTCATACTCTACACAAAAATTAACTCAAAATGGATCAAATATCTAAATATAAGAGCCAAGACCATAAAGATCTTGGAAGATAAAATAGAAAAGCATCTACAGGATCTTGATTAAGAAATGGTTTCATGAACTTTATACCAAAAGCATGAGCAACAAAAGTAAAAATAGATGAATGTGACCTCCTCAAAATTAAAAACTTTTGTGCCTCAAAGGAGTTTTTCAAGAAAGTGAAAACGCAGCCTACTCAATGGGAGAAAATATTTGGTAATAATATATGTGATAGGGACCTAATATCCAGCATACATAAAGAAATCCTACACCTCAAAAATAAAAATACAAGTAACCCACTTAAAAAATTGGCAAGTGATTTGAATAGATACTTCTCCAAAGAAGAAATACAAATGACTAAAAAGCACATGAAATGATGCTCAATGTCACTATTTATTAGGGAAATGCAAATCAAAATCACAATGAGATAACATCTTACACCTATTAGACTGGAAGGTATTAAATAAACAGCATTCTACAAGTGTTGGAGAGGATGTGGAGGAACTGGAACTCGTATCTACTGCTGGTGGGAATGTAGAATGGTGCAGCCATTGTGGAGGACAGTTTGGTGTTTTCTCAGGAAGCTAACTATAGAACAGCCACATGATCCAGCAATCCCACTGCTGGGTATATGCCCAGAGGAATTAAAAGCAGGGATATGAACAGATATATGCACACTAATGTTCATAGGGGCATTATTCACTATTGCCAAAAGTTGGCAACAACCCAAATATCCATCAACATATGAATAGATAAACAAATTGTCATATATACATACAATGGAATATTACACAGCTGCAAGAAGGAATGCAGTATTAACACATAGGATAACATCCATGAATCTTGAAGACCTTATGTTGAGTGAAGCAAGCCAGGCACTGAAGGACAAATATTACATGACCTTACTGATATGAATTAAGCAAATTGAGCAATCACACAGAGCTAGACTATGGAAG
>JAQZBX010095578.1:0-11898 GCA_029593785.1 Cabassous unicinctus
AACTTTGTGAGATGTCTCCAACAGTTAATACTATTTTCAACAGTTAATAATAATAGTGTTTTACTATTGCTATGCTTCTTTTCTTTTAAGTGTCCCAAAGGTGAGTCAACTATTTTATGCCGAGGGTATGTGAATTAGGAAGAATCCTACTTGAGGGGCTATGGAGATTGGCAGCCATGGTTTTTTAGAGATGGTTTGGCAAGGTAGCCTATAGACCAGTCTCTGGTGTCCCACAACCAGCTCTACCGCCTACTAGCTCTGTTACTTTGGGGAACTTAATTAACTTCTCTAAGCCTCAGCTTCCTCATCTATAAAATGAAGTTACTTTAAATTATGAAGATCAAATGAGATAATGCATATAAATGAAACAGCCCAATGTGACTGGCATAAGTAAGAGCTCAACAGTCGTCTAGAGGCTTGCTACTCAAAGTATGGTCCATGGACCAGCCCCATTGGCATTCCCTGGGAGCTTGTTAAAAGGGCACTCTCACTCCCCAGCCCAGGCCTGTACAATAAAGTCTGAGAAACACTGGACCAGACCATCAAAGCCCTTCCTTTATCAAAGCGGATTGAATCCTCATGCCAGGCTGTCAAGGTTAATGAGGGTTGACATTCTCTTTGTAGATAGGCCACGCTATGACCATGTAAGGTCAGGCCTGGTCTCAGTTCCCAAGAGAGTGTATTCAGTGAGATGACAGATAAATGGCATGTAAACCTCTACCTAGTAGTAGCTGCTTCCAAATAATTGTCTTATTTATGCAGAGAATATATACAAATGGCCAATAAGCACATGACAAGATGTTTAGCATCGTTAGGGAAATAAAGATCAAAACCACAATGAGATACCAGTTCATACCCACTAGGGTGGTTAAAATAAAAAAGACAAACAATACTAAGTGTTGGCAAGGATGTGGAGAAATTGGAACACTCTTACATTCCTGGTGGGAATGTAAAGTGGAGCAGCCGCTGTGGAAAAGAGTCTCGCAGTTTCTCAAAAGGTTTAACAGAGTTAACATATGGCCCAGTAGTTCCACTCCTAGGCATGGAGTCAAGGGGATTGAAGACATATGTTCACATAAAAACTTGCACATGAATATTCATAGTAACCATAAAGTGGAGACAATCTAAATGTCTATCAGCAGATGAATGGATAAACAAAATGTGGTCTGTCCGTACAATGGAATGTTGTTCAGCCATAAAAAGGAATGAAGTACAGATACATGCTACAACATGGATGAACCTTGAAAACATGCCAAGTGAAAGAAGCCAGGCACAAAAGGCCACATATTGTATGATTTCATTGGTATGAAATGTCCAGAACAGGCTAAGTCCATAGAGATAGAGAGAAGATTAATGGTTGTCAGGGATTGGGGGTTGAGATGGGGAGTGACTACTTAATGGGCATGGGATTTCTTTTGGGGGTGTTGAAAACGTCCTGGAATTAGACTGTGGTGATAATTGTACAACTTTGTGAATAGACTAAAAGCCGTTGAATTGTACACTTTAAAACGGTGAATTTTATGATGTTTGAATTATATTAATTTTCTAAAAACCCTGGAAAGTAGGAAGTATCCCCATTTTGGGAATGAGGAATGTGTTGGAGGTCCCTAGGAGGGTCTCTTCACTAGCAGGACTCACAGGACTCAGCAGATGGTCTTACACACGGCTGTGATTTGTACAGCAAAAGGCTACACAGCAAAATCAGCAAAGGAAACAGGTGCATGGGGTGAAGTCCAGGGGAGACCAGGTGCAAACCTGCAGAGTCCTCTCCCAGTGGAGTCACATGGGGCCCAGTGAATTTCCCCCAGCAACCAGCTGTGACAACACGTGTGAAAAGTTGCCACCAGAGAAGCTCCTTAGAGACCAGTGCCCAGGTTTTTTTTTAATTGGGGGCTGGTCACGTAGGCACCCCTGCCAGGCACATACCCAAATTCTAGGCTTCCAGAAGGAAAGCAGTTGTTCAGCATAAACCATATTGTTTATATCATCAGTTTAGGCCCAGGGAGCCACTCTTATCAGTTAGAGGGATGGGAACCCTCCTGAAACGGAAGTTCCCACATGTCAGCCAAGGGCCAACCTTGCACACAGGCCTTTCCAAGGTTAGCAGCCAGGCCTGTGGTGTTCACTCATTTCTGCATGAGGAAATTGAAGTTGCAACGTTAAGTAATCTGCCCAAGGTGCTCCAACTATTAGGTGACAGTCCTAGGTGGTCTAGCTCCAAAGCCCAGACTTTTAAGTCCTGAAATGAACTTGACTCTTGAGCATTGAATGTGGGAGCCTTTTTAGGAGAGTATCCATTCTGTGGACAGTAGAAAAATTATGATTTTGAGACTGTGGATCACCCACGTCAGATTTTAACAGAAATGTGTTCTTCCCAACTCCTCGCTCCTCTACTTTTTCTATGTTCCCTGTCTCTCTGGCTGTTATACTGTAACTCTCTAGTATTCCATGCCTGTCCTCGTGTAGCTCCTGCTGGCCCTCTTAAATCTTCCTACAAGTCTTCGCCCACCCGAAATGCCGAGAGGAAGAAGGCCACATCGACAACTGGCGTAGGAGATACAGGAAAAGGAGTCCCAGCAGGAGCAGAGGCCTCTCTGGTAGGTTTAAAACCCACTCGCTCATACCCCTTTGGACTGTGGTTTATCTGACAATGTGACTGATTACTTCCTGTGCTTGATGTGGGGGGTTGGGGAGAGGGTTTCACCCAACTTTTGACAATCATTTAAGTGTTTGCACCCTCCTGATTTTTAGTGCCTTGGAGAAAATTCGTAACTTGTCTTTGTTATAGCCTGCCCTCCAGAAGACAGAGGTCAGAAGGAATGTTCCAAGTGTCCCCTTTATGCTTCTTTAAGGATATCTGATTCTTGCCCAGTCTTGCCTATTTGGGTAACTAGAACTGAAATTCTAGGTCAACCTTCATCCGCACAGCAGTGGCCTCTCAACTTTTTTTGATGGCCTGCTTGAGACCGTCAGTAAAACAGTGTTGAGCAGGTATCCCCAGTGTATGTATGCTTATTAGGAATTATGCATACCCTACTCCTTTGATTAGTTATCAATTTCTACATAACAAATTGCCCCAAACCTTAGCAGCTGATTTTTCTCACAGGTTCCTTAGGGCAGAATTTGGGAATGGCTTAGCTGAGGTCAGTTCTGGCTCAGGGTCTCTCAAAACGGTGTGGTCGAGATGCCAGCGGGGGCTGCTGTCTTCTGAAGTCTTGACCAGGGTTCTTCCAAAATGGCTCGCTCACATGGCTGTTGGCAGGAGGCCTCTGTTCCCCGCTACGCGGGCCTCTCCATACGGCTGATTGAGTGTCCAAATGACACGGCAGCTGGCTTCCCCAGAGTGAGCCATCTGAGAGGGAGCTCAAGGAGGAAGGCGCAGGGCCTCTTAGGACCTCGTCTCAGAAGTTACATGCCATCACCTCCCACACAGGCTGTTCACTAAAAGTGAGTCCCTAAGACCAACCCACACTCCCTGGGAGGGGAAGTAAGCTCCACCTGAGGAAGGGAGGAGTCTCAAAGAAGGTGTGGACAGATTTTCAGACTACCATAGTACTCTACCATTGGGCACTGGATAATACCATATTTATTTTTGGTATCTAGCGTAGCTCCAAGGGTCTCAAAGGAGAAACGAATGTTTTTGACTCAGGGATTTGGCTGTAGGATGGATTACTATGGAAGGGGCCTGATGTATGTGGGTGTGGGGCCAAATGAGGATTTGCTGCAGCCAAGTGGGGTGAGAGGAGAAGGGAACTAACCTTTGTGGAACCCCTGCGGTGCCTGCTAGACACTTATGCCAATGCCCTTCTGATGTTTGAGGCAGGAGCGATGAGGAAGGCTTGGGGGAATGGGTGGGCTTGGAGGAAGTAATTGGAATCCCCATTTTACTACCTATACTGTTCATGGTCCAGAGCTCTTGGTCTTGAACATTATAACTGCAACATTTCTACCCACCCGTAATTTTTTATTGCACTGACTGTATATCTTTATACGCAGTTTCTTTATGTCCGGGACCATAATGTAGTTTCGTCGTTAGCTCTTGGCAGATGACAAAGAGAAGAAAATCTTTGTATTTTGAGGCTGAAAAGTATTACTATTACTTCTTTTATTGGATGACCTAAATGTGATGCCCTCATGGTGCTTCCCTGCAGAGATTCCCGTTGTGTGAAACACCAGAGCTCGGTACTGATCCTCGGAAGGAAAGATGGGCATCTGTTCCACTTGGGATATTTTTAGAAACTGTACAAGTAGTGCAAGTCCTGGGCCTTTGCTAACCTGTTCTGTATCTCCCTTACAGATGGAGAAGGGGAAGAGGGAGCAGCGGGCAGCAACTTCTATCTCCACCACGGGCCTTGGGTCCCCCCTGAGAAGATGCGACTTTCCCGTCGGCCTTTCTAAGAGATCATCATCTCCAGTAACATCCCGGTAAGCATCTTTCCCCTTTTCCACAGTCTGATTAAGTCAGTGTGTCTCCTGGTGGGTCGCCTGTGAGGCATTGTCAGGCACAAAAGGGTGAGGGGGAAAAATGGCTGAGTTCGAGTTCCCCGACTTGACTATCAGCACTCCCCCTGGATAGGCAATGGGCTCTTAATGTGTTTGTATCCGTTAGCATTTTCTTTGCAGGTCCTTGAATTCTGTTCTGCTTTTCTGACATTCTCCACCTTTCTCCTTCAATTGCACCTGGAGTGGAGTTATTGCATCATGCTTGTGCACAGGCTCACACTTGCTTGTTCATGCCAGATAGTGAGACAATAACAGAGAGCCAAGATCAACAGTATGCTTTTTTTTAAAATGGGTAAACTCACCAATTAAACTATGTAACTGAAAAACAAATTTACACTAACTGCATGGCCACTGTCTTAAGTCATTAAAATGTTTTAGTAACTGATGAGAGTAACACAGTAGAAAGAAAATGTCTTCCTTTGTATCAAATTAAGAGAGAAATATGATTTCCTTTGGGAAAATAGCAAAGTTTTTAGAGAGAGAACCATATAAAGCTTGTTTAGCGCATCAGTTTGGTTCAGAGAACGTAGGATAAAAAACAAATGGGATTTTGTTAAAAATATTTCAAGGCGACATCAGCTCTTATTTCTCATTTGTTGCTTTATAACAGAGACTTTTTAACTATTATTATCTTGTTCAAAGATCACTATCATTTTTCTAGACTAGTAATACCTGTTATTGATGACTCTGTCCCCTGTAAGGAAAATCCCTTCATAGCAGATCACTGAATTAGTAGCATCTTTTATTCTTTGAAAGTTCATTGCATCCTGCCTTTGCTCATATTGCCTGTCTTTGGTTGTGGTTTTGCTCTCTTGCAACTTCTTTAAATCTCTTAGAGGGGCTGTATGAGCTCTATTTCTCTTTCTTATTTCTGAGCCTTTTCAGCTTCCATCCACTTGTCACTTCTCTGGTGTTTGGGACAGTTACAGTAACTGAAAGAAAAATCTAGTTCATACTGGGGTTATTTCCAGATTCCACCCCTCCCTTGTCCTTGATAATGATTTGTGGTCCCTTTGTGGCTATTAGCTCGTCATCATTATTGCTGTAAATTTCACTGAGGTGAACAAGGGTGTTGTTGCATTCTATAGGGATGAGAATTAGATTCTCGGAAACAAACTCCCATTTGGCTCGGTGCTGTTTCTTTCAAGTTGGAAATCTCAGATGATTGTGCTTCCAGAACTATTTTATATCTTAAAGGACACATCATCTAAGTTTCACAAGCGCTTTCCCTGCTCAAAAAGGTTTGAACAAAAATCCCAAATATTTTTTATGCAGTTCAATTTAGAGAGATTATTTTTTTAAGTCCACCATATCTAGAACAATAACTGGACCATAGGAGGTACTTGATAAATACTTGTCAAATGAATGAATGCATGTCACGGGGCCAAATGCTCCAGAGAGTCACAAACTGAGTGAGAATGATCTCTACCTCAAGGAGCCCCGAGCAAGGAGGCTGGGAGACGTGTCTACAGATGAGTGCAGTACCAGGCGCCAGTCCAAGGCCTGCCCAGCTTCTTATCCCTCAGGACGCAGCTCAGCTGTCATCCTCTCCAGAACCGACCGGAGCTGAATTCAACCCCCTCCTCTGTACTCGCCTAGCATCATGTGCATACTTCCTTCCTTCATTCTCTCATCCATTCAACAAATACCTATTGAACACCTACCCTCTGTCTGGGGCTCTTCTGAGGGCTGGTGATGTGGGGATGAGGAAAGTAAAGGTCCCTGCCCTTGTGGAGCTTACATGGCAACAAACAAGCGAATTTAATGTCAGAGTTACAGTGCCCGGCAGAAAATTAAGACCAGGTAAGATAACAGGGGTGGAGGGGAGCCAGCTAGATAGGGTGGTTAGGAAGGCTCCTCTGCAGAGGTGACATTTGAGCAGGGACCTGCACAACGTGAGTGGACAAGCCGTGTGGACCCATGCCTCGTTGCACAGTGTTAGAATTTTACATTCGCTTAGCCGTCACCTGCTAGATTGACTGTCTCGAGGGTGGGGACTGTCTTGATTTACTCTTGCTCGGTAGGTGCTCAGTATGTATGTGGGGGATGAAAGCAGGAAGGGAAGGAGAACCTGGGGGGCAGGAGTGGGATGGGCAGGCAGGTGTAGGACATGCTAGGACAAAACTGGCCCAGGGACTCGGGCCCTTTGCCACATCCTTCTTTCTTGGCCATTCATCAGCTTAATTCTCATGCTGATCAGCTCCTTCCACATTTTCTTTTCTGAGCTGCATGCCACTCTTGGGGAATTTTAAAAGGATGCTGGATGCTGGCCTCTGTACTGCACTGCAGTGTATTCCTGCCACTTCAGCAAAGAGGAAGGAATGAAAGGCCTTTACTTTCAGAGCGCCATACATGTCATCTCCAGTGAAGGCAGGAAATAGAGGAGCCTTTAATCCAGCCAGACTTGCTTGTGTCCTGTCAAAACTACCAGATCATTCTCTCCTTAAGAGGGGCCCTGGGGATAGAAGTTGCTTTGGGTACCTCTAAATCAGTATTGCCAGCTGGAGAGCTCTAAGGGGGAAGCAAACCTCTTTGGATTTTAAAATGTTCCCAACGAAAGAGAGTTTCTCCCCAGGTGAAAATGAGTAGCTGAACCACACTGAGTATGGACCTGTTCTGAGAAACGTGGGAATTCCAGTAGACCATAAGTAAATTCTGAACATCCAACCAAACTCCACAGCAGTGAGAAAGAGTGAATCACACAACCATGCAGTAGGCCCTGGGCACGTAGTGTGGGGTGGAAGAAGCCAGTTGCTGAAGAATGCCAATAGTATGACGCCATTTATATTGGATGCCTAGATGTGCAAAATGAAACAATGGGTTTTTAAGAATCTAAAGGTGGTAAAATGATTTTTAGAAAAAGAAAGTGGCAAACATAAAATTGAGGGTGGTGATGGCCTTCGATTGGGGGGGAAAGGAGGGGGCGGGTCAGGGGGAGGCACAGCTCACGGGAGATTCCTGCATAATGATGCTTTCTTTCTTTTGGACTGGGGTGGGTATGTGGACATTTACTGTATCATTCTTTATACCTTATATATTTTTGAAATACTCAGTGCATACTTGACATTGAAGAAAGAATACAGAAGAAACACATTTATTTGTTTTGCCTATTTGATTTTTAAAACTCCCTCTGTACAGACTAAGTGTCCGCATTTTAAAGCACAGTGGAAATGATGTGGCAGTGAAATTAAACAGTGAAGTTCTTAAATGGCCTGGTGGCCTCTGCATCCTGCCCTGGGGGACGCTCCCTCTTGGGACCCAGCCACCCTGCTGTGAGAGGCAGCATGGAGGCACTCTGGTTGAAAGCCCCAGCCAAGTCATATAAATGGGCCAACATGGACCTCCAGCTCAGTTGTGTCCCCAGGTGACTTTACTGTGAATTGGCACAGCACCGCTTCTCTGCTGTACTTTGTAGGTCAGAGCAGTCGGGCCAGCTCAGACTCAGTGGGAGGGAGGTACAAACTCAAAAGATCACGTGAGATGGGAGATACTGTTGTGGCCATCTTTGGAAAATACCATCTGCCAAAAATAACTGCTTCCAATCTGCCAAAAATAACTGCTTCCAGAGATAGCTCATGGCCAAGACCAGTGTTCATATGGGGAATCCTGTTTAATTTCACTTTATCATGCAGCAGAAACAAAACATGTTCCATATGAGGGGAAGAAGTCAAGGTGAAGTTGCCTGGATGGCCCAGATGAAGTACCTCCCACTTTGTTTAGACTCACAGGCTTATGGAAGGCTCTAGCCCAGCCAATTCCCTTGGTGTCTGAGGACATTTAATTGATCAGTCCTGCGTGCCATTCTGGAATGCTTCTCTGTTGGCTCTGTGGGCTGGTTGCCTCCTACCCAGACATGAGCCTTCAGGGGAACAGAGCTCCCTGCACTGGCAGTTTCGCTGATATTTTTGCCACCACCATCATTCTCGAATAGGCTTTCATATTCTTATCTGAAAATTTTCTTGAAAGGGAAAATTGGAAACATTAAGTGATAACCATTCCTCACAGTTATACTTACATATTCCATAGTCCTATACTTTTTAGTCTTTAACAGAGGAATCCTCTTAACAGAGGATAAGCTGGGTTTAGATCAGTCCTGCAGAAGAATTGCAAAACTGCAACAAAGAATTCCTGTATTCCTTTTTTGTTTTGTTTTGTTTTGTTTTTAAGGAGGTACCAGGGATTGAACCTGGGACCTCATATATGCGAAGCAGACGCTCAACCACTGAGCTCCACCCACTCTGCCCTGTATTCTTTTTATCCATTGTGCTTCTGCCTTATCATTGTCATCCTCCCCTCTCACTCACTCACACACTCTCACACTTCCTCTCCATAGACACACACACAAACCTACACACACGTTTTCCCCCAACCAGTTGAAAGTAAGTGACAGATATCAGGCTTCTGTACCCCTAGGAATGAAGACATTCTTTTACATAGCCACACTGCAATTACAGAACTCAGAAAATTTAGCTTTGATATCAGCTTTGATTTAGCTAATATTCAGGCTCTATTCGAATTTTGCTCCAGTAAGGTCCTTTGTAGCATTTTAGTTTTCTGGCCCAGAATCCCACCCAGGATCCTGGGTTGTCTCATCTCCTTAGTCTCCTTTACTCAGGAATGGTTCCTCAGCCTTCCTTTTTCCTGACCTTGGCATTCTTGAAGCACACCGGCCAGTTATTCTGAGGACTATCCTTCAGTTGGAGTTGGCTTGAGGTTCCCTCGTGGTTAGGTTTGGCTTGTGCATTTAGGGCAGGAAAGCCACAGAAGGGACGTCGTGTCCTTGGTTTGTTTCCTTACTGGTGATGTTGACTTTGATCCCCGCATGAAGGTGGTGTCTGCCAGGTTTCTCTGGTGTAAACTGCTCTTTATCTCCTCGGGAAGTAACAAAACCTCGACCATGAACATAGATGTCTCGGAATATTGGCCGAGCTGTACTGATGAGGCCATCCAGTCAGTGGTCTGTGCTCCCCGTCCCTGGAGTCAGGTGGCTTTAGAGCAAATAGAACTAGCGTCCAGGAAGTGGAGGGAAGAGTCCTTTGGGGTTCTGCTTTATAGTAAACTCACGTGCGAGAGCACGCCACCCTCTCCCACGAGCCCTTCTTGTTGCTCTACTTCCGGAGGTGTCTGTTCATCTCTTCTAGCAGTCATGGAGCCCCGAAAGGTTATATATAATCCTGCCTTATGCTGCAGGAAGGCCTGTCTCTACCACCCCCAAACAAAACTTGTGAATCCCTTCATTATTTTTTAATGATGGAGGTACTGAGCCTTAAAAAATTGAAGTAGAAAAACTAAAAATTAAGCCAGAGGAAGAATCAAATGACTTGGCTCCAGCCCTGGCTCTCTGGTCTCTTTGCATCTCTTTGGAGAAGGCCTTTTAAGATCTTAGGACTTTGGTTTCCTTATTTAAAATATGGTTAATAGATTCTCCCCAAATAGACCCTTAGTAAAGAGATGAGAAGGTACTTCAAAATAAAGCTCTCTATAAAAGCAGGGTGGTTTTATTATTGTTATTGTTTTTATAATCCATACCACTTATGGGTTCCCCTGATTAATTAGCATTCAATTTCCTTCATCAGCCGAGATACCTATTTCCAGGAAACTGGAAAAAAATAACTTAGCCAGACTTTGGCTTGCTGTAGCAAAATTGGGGCTGGCCAGAGAGCCGTGGGTCCTGACAGATGAACATCACCTTGTTTAAAAACGCCCATGCTTAGCAGCTCTTCTAGAGCTGCTGGCAGGGCACCAAGTCCCAAAAAGGAAGTGGCAAGTCAGTGTGAGCAGAAAAACGCTATAAAAATATGCTCATAAAATCAGGAGCTTCAAAGATTGTATTCTGCCTTTCGGTCACTGTTAAATCTATGATTTGCCTCCACTTCTCTAGTGTGAAGGTCGCGTGTGTGTGTGTGTGTGTCTGCATGCATGTTTTTTTCTAATTTATTCTCCTTATCGGGCAGTAGCTGAGGTAGGTAAGGCAGTGTAAGCAGACTTTTCTTAATATATATTGAGGTTTATCCCAAATCATCCATCTTGACTTCTCAGGTAGAAATTATTTTTAAATGTGTGCTCGTGGGCAATTTGCACAGTTTTATTTAGAAAAGAACCCCAGTCTGTGGTGTGAACAGAACCCACACGTGACCAACCGTGCTGTTGAGGCAAGTTGAAGCATTGCTGCTCAGAGGCTGGCACAGCCTCCTCCACCCAGGCCAGTCTGGCCTTTTCTCCCTGGCATTGAAATCTTTTTCCACGTTTCCATCTATATGGACCTGACAAGACCATCTGGCTTTGGTCACACTGACCGAGGGTTTGAGTCCATCGTGCTCCATTCATTCCCTTCTGGTAGTGACCCTTTGAAAGCAGACTCAGGGGTCATGTTGGGACCCAGATGCTCATTTGATCCTGGGGAGGCTGAAAATGTAGAACGATTGGGTCTACAGCCAGGTTAGCCTTCTTTCCCATCCCCCTAAGTCTGGACCCAGAACCCCTCGTGGTGGGAGTAAGTCTGCAGAGAAGTGCCTCATCTGTCTACCCATTCAGGGCAGGGGCCCCCTGGGCAGAGTCCCCGCTTTAGGCTTACCGCTTAGAGAAGCACAGAGTAGGTGCTTGCCACAGGCAGGTCCCAGAGAGGGAACTCGAATGGGCTAAACTGTGTGCCCAGGGCCTTCACTTGGTCTCACCAATCAGCGAAATCACGGGCAAGGTAAAAAGAGTAGATGACTTTTTTCAGGTACTTCCAATACCAAAAATTCCTATTTAATGAGCCAAGTAGGGATGCTTCCGTCTGCAGCGTCTACCATAATATAGCAGTCTGTCTTGGTGCCTCTCTCTCCACATCCAGGGGTGATTCTTTGCCATCTCCTCCCATACGCTGTTGCTGGAACAAGGCCACATGCCATTCCAAGGAGCAGGTGACATGTTTCGGTCTGAGCATGGCATTAGACAGAATCTCTCTAGAGTCCCTCGTGGTGGCTGTAGCAAAAACGGGCACTGGGTTTACAGCTGTGAGCACCACTCCTCTGAGTGGGCCACTGTTAGCTTGAGAGGGTGGGAGGAGGGTCCTGTCTGTTTGACGGTGTGATCATGGCCCCGGATGAGAGCCAGGAAAGAAGACGTCGCCAAGCAAAAGTTCTCCCGCCATATGTTTGCATGGTTTATTTGAACCTAAAAACAGGTTTTTGCAGCTAACTGAAAAACTATGCTCAGTGGAGCGATATCAACATGAGAGCGCAGGACTTGGCATTCCCCCTGTTACGGTTCATCCTCCTGCTTTGGGGTCATTCTTGCCTCTGGGGATCATTCAGAATTTTATTTTATCATTCATTTCATTCACTGCCCCTGCTAGCAGTCACACCAATCTCTAACAGCAGCTGAGGGTTTCCTCTGTGCCAGTTCTGATAA
>JAQZBX010095579.1:0-11898 GCA_029593785.1 Cabassous unicinctus
GGAGGGATAGATAAAATAAAATGGAAGAATTTTTTAAATGGTTGAAGTTGGATGATAGGTAAATGGGGGTGCTTTGCATTAGTCTCTATAATTTTATATATGATTGAAAATGTCCATTGTAAATATTTTTTTAAATATAAGCCTGTCACAAACAAAACTACACTTGTCCCAATAAATAACAATTAACTTTTTAAAAAAGAATTATTTATAGCTTTTTATATATAAATGTTGCATATTCTACTTCATAGATGGCTTAATGATTTTTTAAAGGTAGTTTTGAGTATTTATAGACTTAGAACACCACCCGCCGGTAACAGGCAACTCTGCTGAGCTTCCGTAACACAGAGAGCTGTCCACCAGTGCATGGTGCTTTAGAATTATAACGTATGTTCAAACAGAAGCTTTCAGAGATGGATTTTCCTACACTTATAAGTGACTCCCCATATAATGTCCCTTATACGTTCCTTCCAACAGTAGGGTTTTATGGATCTTAAGTAATAAAAATCTAAATGTAGACATCCAAAATCATCGAAGGCAGTTGGCAACTGGATGCCTCCAAAGTGCCTCCATTACCTCTTCCCCAAACCCCCAATTTTGTGAAGAATAAGAGGGAGTATATAGTCCTTAAGATGAAATATTCCAATCACTGTTGCATTAGTTTAGTAAAAGAACTTATTTTTGTAGAGATAGTTCTGTGTTTTCAGCATAAAATGTAATAGGTAGTTTCTCTCCATGTTGAGCCTTACATCAGTTGGTTTATCTTACAATAGGTTATTCAATGTCCCATAAGTGTTGAGCATTCTCTCCTTATCTATGACTCCTTGGATAGGTTCTGATAATCTTTGAAAATGACTGGTAAATCTAAAACATTTCTCAGATTGTAAAGTACTTCAATTTAATATCTCTAAGGAATCTAATTATGTTTGTTTTATATTCAGGTTATTTACTATTATAAATAACCATGCAAATACAGGGATTTGAAGTCCTTTAGTACTAGTTTACTAGTAGTAGTAGTTGTTTATTAATAAAAATTACTAATATTTACTAAGGGTTTCCCTTGGGTCAGACATTGTTTTAATGTCAACACATATGAGTTAATTTAATTCTCACAGCTCTTTATGAGGTATATACCATATATCTCCATTTCATAGATAAGGAAACTTTAGAAGCAGAGGGGTGAATTAACCTACCCAAAGTCACAAAAGTTGTTAAAATAGTAGAGCTGGCTTTGAACTCAGGCAGTCTGTGCTTCTTTCAGTGTAAGCTGCTCAATGATGAAGTTATTACCAGACATAAATGCTGAAGAATTGCTGCTCTTAAATATGTGTGTCAGTTACTTTTTTTCCACAATAGTGCTACAGACAACCCCAAAGCCTGGTGATTCTTAAAAAATAATAATAAGCCCTTTATTTATCTCAGAGATGGTCACTTAGCTGGTTCTTCAAGTCTAGTCCAGACTCAGTGGGATCAGCTAGTCCTGTTCATCTGTCTGTGGTCAACTCGCAAGTTGGAGGGGGCTGGCGGGTAGAGGGTAGTCGCACTCCCGTATATGGCATTAGCTGGGTGGCTGGGAGTGGGCTCGTGCATGGCGTAACTGGGCCCCATCTGTCCTCATCCACATGGCAGTGGTAGATTCCAAGAGGGAGAATGGAAGGGTGCAAGGCCTCTTGAGGCCTCAGTTTGGAACTGGGACCGTGTCACTTCTATCACATTCTGTTGGCTGAGGCCAAGGCACAGCCCAGATTGAAGGGGTGGGCAATTTAACTCTGCCTCTCTTTAAGGGAGTAGGTAGAAGTTCACAGGAACAAGGGCATGTACAAAGGGTCTTAACATTGGTGGCCATTTTTATAATCACTTTGCTTCAACTTGTGTATTTTAATATTCTGGAACTTTTGCCCCCCACATTGCAGGCTGCTGCCGAATCCGCAGAAGCCCAGACCATTCGTTCTGTTCAGCAGACGCTGGCGTCCACCAATCTGACGTCCTCCCTCCTTCTCAACACTCCACTGTCTCAACACGGCACAGTGTCGGCATCACCTCAGACTCTCCAGCAATCGCTCCCTCGGTCAATCGCCCCCAAACCCTTAACCATGAGACTCCCCATGAGCCAGATTGTCACCTCGGTCACCATTGCAGCCAACATGCCATCGAACATTGGGGCTCCACTGATAAGCTCCATGGGAACCGCCATGGTTGGCTCAGCACCCACCACCCAAGTGAGCCCTTCCGTGCAAACCCAGCAGCATCACATGCAGTTGCAGCAGCAGCAGCAGCAGCAGCAGATGCAACAGATGCAGCAGCAGCAACTCCAGCAGCACCAAATGCATCAGCAAATCCAGCAGCAGATGCAGCAGCAGCATTTTCAACACCACATGCAGCAGCACCTGCAGCAGCAGCAGCACCTCCAGCAGCAGCTCAACCAGCAGCAGCTGCAGCAGCAGCTGCAGCAGCATCTCCAGCTGCAGCAGCTGCAGCACATGCAGCACCAGTCCCAGCCTTCACCTCGGCAGCACTCCCCCGCCACCCCCCAGATCACGTCCCCCGTCCCTGCCATCGGGAGCCCCCAGCCAGCCTCTCAGCAGCACCAGTCGCAAATACAGTCTCAGTCACAGACTCAAGTATTATCGCAGGTCAGTATTTTCTGAAGATGCTGGTGGCAGATGGATTTATGTGCATCGAGGAGGGTGGCGTAGGAGGGCACACCGTACGTGGCTGAACCCCGTAAGTTGGTGTTGGTTATGCAGAAATGCGTAACAGATCAAACGGTCCTCTCAAGTGTCTATTAGATAGGCAGTAAGAGAACTCCAGTGTAGCTGGGTATCATCTTTTAGCTGACTATAAATCACTTTGTTTTTAAACAAGGAAAGCTGTGCTCTTTTATGTGATGCCTTTTTTATTTATTCAGGCTATACCTACAATATGTGAATCAAACCGTTTAATGAATCCTGGGACATACTGATGACTCGTAACTGGCCTTTCTGGGTTGTAGAAAATGGCCTTATTTCTCCAGAAGTGCATAAGCCACACTTCAAGGCTATTTGAACTTCCGAAGCCCTAAAAATAAAAAGCACAGTTGTAACTACCTGATATATCAAGATTCAGTTTCATACAAACATTTGTATGACATGAATAGTTGATGGCATTTTTTTTGTCATTGAAAAAAATAATAATAATGTAAATCACAGACTTTTGCCAAAGCTCTTATTTTTTTTCCTAAATCTCTCCAGAAAACAAAAATTGCAAGCGATTAGATTCAACTATTGACTCATTTTCACTTTTTATCCATGACTTCTCCAAATCAAACCGCAGTATATGTTGTAACAATATCTTTGACCACTGTTAATCCATTATATTCATTCCAATTAGAAGAAAAGAAATGTGAATATTATATTCTGTGTTTTGAGTGACAAGTTTCGAAAAATAAAAACACTGTATTTTTAAAAGGGAAATGCACTTAAATGAAAACAGTTATTACAAAAGTTAAGATATAAAAAAAGCAAGAGTTTTTATTATGATGTAATACCGGTAGAATATTTAAAAGGCGCACCACATCTGAATAATCAGTGTAAATATTTTCTTTCAAACTTGTAAGTTTTCATATTATGTGTTGTAAAGTTTTCATAAACGAGGCTTTAACGTAAACACTGGTGACATAAACCATTCATTGCTGCGTTGCTTATTGTGTTTTTAATGCTGTTTTATACTTTTTTATGAGTTACGATAGCAGCAATTAAGTTGTTTGTATTTTGCTTAACTAAAACAAAAATGCTTTTATCTTGCTATAGAATAAACACATTTCAGTAAAAACTGTGGACTGTATTTTGATGCAACAACAAGGAAACTGTTCACTTTTCAAATAAAATGATATGTCAAATTTCATTTTTGGTCCTTGAATACCTACAGGAGGGGAAACCATGCCACATATCAAGCTTGATTTTTGTCCAAGCATTGTCTTTCAGTTTTCAGTCGGGGGGAAAAAATTATATTCATGGCTAGAAATTTGGATTGCACAGCCCCAAAGCAGGATCCTTAAAAAAAATAACCTTTGGAAATATTTTCATGATTGCCTTTTCCTTCAGATGCAGGTACAAGGTAAGTATATAGATAAAAGCAATTGTTTTTCTATTTTGGGCTAGAACAAACTGGCATTGTGTTGTTACTGCTATTTAAACGGGCAGTGAATGCTGATTCTTAAGCCAAAATAATTATTTTAGTGCCCATTTCTTCTCCCCCCTTTTCTTCCTCGGCAGTAGCTCGTCTTTGCGAGTGGTGTGACCACTATCCCCAGTTGTCTTGCATGATTAATTACAGCATCTGTCCTGTCAGAAGCTATAATGAAGAGGTCTTGATAAAAATTGCAAATTACCACTGGCAACAGTCTTAAACTGCTTATGATAAAATGAAAATTAAAAACAGCAAGTGTCAACCCTGACCAGAATCCTAATCCGGGAAGAATGAAGGTGTGAGTGGTGGTGTCCACAGCTAACTGTGTGCAAGAAAGACCTGCAAAGATAATGGGATATGGATTCCAAAAAGTTGTGGTTGTATTTCAAAGAATATTTGCTGTATGTTGTGGGTTATGAATAATAAATCCACCTTTCAATATTTCATAATCCTCTCGTCCTCTGTATTATGTACAAATATTGAACAGCAAGAGATTCTAATTATAAATTTATAGATTTCTTGCTGTAGAAAAATTTATGTCTAAACTGAAGCTTTTCAGAAGATGTATTAGTTGAGCGATATCAGTGTTCAAACAGTCTTAGAATGGCGCCTAATCACATCTACAAGGGGTGATTGTATTCCACAAATGATCTGCTCACGTCAGACCCATCAGAAGCAGAGCCGATGGTAAAAGGTTTTCTGTGAATTGAAACTAACATTACATAACAATAAGAACCATTTTATATTCTGTTGCGAAACCTTTAGACAAATGTCTTCAAAATTAATTGCTAAACTACATGTGACAGTAATTGTGTATTAGTTCTGTAATTGTCATTTTGAAAACCCATGAAGTATTGCTTGGAAAAAAATGTCACTAGTGATAAGACTTAATTGCAAGTGAAGTCTGTTTTCAACTGTTTGCAGTTAGAAGCAGGTGTTGTAACATCTATTAAATGATTTTATAAATCTTGGGTTTTATCACATCTGATTAAATGCTGCTAAGCCACTGACGGTCAATTCCAGGAAAAAACAGTTTTAATTAGTACAGCTTAAAAATTTAATCACCAGGCAAAACTATATATTTAAAATGTCAAAAGGCTTGAATCATGAAAAGAATTCACCAGCCTGGGAACCAAATGATTTTTTTCTCAGGATTCCAAAGCATATTATGAATCAACTTGTATTTCACTTTGCACATGTGACTGGTTCCAATTCTTGACACTTAAGTAAGTACTAAGGCCTTTTTTTTTTTTTGATACAGGTCAGAAATAAATCAAGGTAATGAAAATCAGGCACGAGAAATGTGTTATCTGATCAGTGTGACATGGAAATCCGCGCTCTCTTTTAGAGATCTGCAGACTTCAAGGACTGTCCCCTCCCCCCACACCCCCCACCTCCCCACACAACACCTTTTCTCTCCCCCTGCCATGTGGACAATATCTTATTCCTCTGGCTAAACATATTCTCTTTTTGCATTAACCTGTACTGCTGTCTGATGAAAGAACATAAGGAGTTTTCATTTTTAGCTGACACGGGGTCATTAGTTCCCGACTCAAAGAACAAAAGCTTAAATGCCTTTGTGCAGCATAATTTCTGCAATATATTACCACCTGACGGAGGTTTGGAGCCTTGCTAGACAGATGGATTGATATCTCAAGTTTAAGTAGGAGTCCTCGGCTGCGTCCATTCAGCGGGCTTCAGACACTGAATGGGTTTCTTTCCCATTTCTCACTTCGCGGAGCATTTTTCAGCACTGGACTTCAATCTAACCTTTTCTTCCCCCCCACCCCCAAGCCCCCTTTGTTTGGCTTTTGTTTTGCAACAGCTGTTATTATCGTTTTTGGTCAGCTGTGATTGCTGGAGGCAAAATAGGACCAGATGGTGTTTTGCTATGCATGAATGGAGAGTTAGAGGAGTTGGGATTGAATAGGCCAAGTTTGAATGGTGTCTGTGCACCACCTGCCTGCCTTCGCCGGGGCGTACACATCACAGTAGCATGATATGTCTCAGACCTACTAGAATCGGATGGGAACGTGGAGAGTGGGGGTGGCTTTTCCCCATATTTATTGATCTCCCATGCACTAACAGAATAATGCAGTGTACAGTCAATTTGAGCTAATTGGATATGACACAGCATGGACATGTAATCTATCACTCTGGAATTCTGGTCTGCTCTAAGGATTGCACTGCCCCCAACACACACACACACACACACACACACACACACACAGTGATAGCAAAAATTAATGGACTAGGTAGGCACAAATTAAAAAGAAATAAAAAGATATCTGTGTTAAAGTAGACTTGGAAGTCTGATGTTGAGGTTTTGGGAAGGGGAAGGCATTTTAAAATACTAGTAATGCAAGACAGAAAAAAACTACAATTCTGATACAAGTAGAAAGCTCTCATGCTTGTTATCTACCGTATATTGCACATTTGTAAGAAGTGTGTCTTACGTGGAAAACCACAGGTAAACAACCAGACTCGAATTCTTTTGGAAAATATTCTTAACTATATACACTTTTCTCTCCATACCCCCAACTATAATTAGCTTTGTTAGTACTATCTGAACTAAGGTAAACATTTTCCCTGAACTTTAAAGTTGGTGAGCGGGTTTAAGTTGTGTTGATTGTGATCCTACAGGTGTCTGGGTTGTGTGTGTGTCAGTGTGTATTGCCGAGGAAAAGCTTAACCATCCAGGAAAGATGGGGTTAGACACGCAGGCAGACAGCTCCATTTGCCTAAGGCCCTAATTACTTAAATTTACTCTGCTACATGCAAAACATTTGTGATAGGCCCCCAAAGAGATGCAAAAATAAACAAGACCTTCTGTTTGCTATAGATATGTTTGAAATGTTCCCTAATCAAAGTTTAAAAAATAAAATAAGGCCATTGCTGTAACTTCAAGAGCTCTTATGTTTTTTATTGGGGGGGTGTGGAGAAAACCCCAAGACATAATGATTAGTGTGCCAACAAGAGACATAAAATATATTTTTTTTCTAATCAGAAAATTAAAAACCGTTTGGAAAGGGGAGCAATTGCAATTGCTTAGGGGTTTGGGGGAAAGCTGCATGAAGGTGTTGACACCTAAGATGTGTCTTGAAGGTTGGTGGGGTTTCAGTAGGCCAAGGTGAAGCCATATCTGGGTAGAAGTAGGAGATTTCTCCAGCCAGCGGGAGAACAAGAGAAAAGCCCTTCAGGTTCAAAGGCACCAGTAGAAGAGCAAAAGAGAATCTAGCAAAACTGGGCACACACAGCTTTTGGGGAGACGAGTGGAAGAAAGTGCTGGAAAAGGAAGTTTGGGATCAGATTTGTAGAAGTTCTTATATGCCAGGCTGGGACGTGTGTTTAACTCAAAAAGCAATAAATTTCCCTGAGCAAGGAAGGTATGCTCAGAGTTGACTGAATGCATGAAGGAGTGATATGTTTAAATTTTATTTGAGGATGTATTTTGGGAGGCAGTGTCCAGCTAGCACTAAAAGCAAGAAGGAAAATGGAGCAAGATCCCCAATCAAAAATGCATCTCAATATTTTAATTATCCACGTGCATAAACAAAGCCATCGCTTCCAGCTCTCTCTCTTACCACTTCCATTTTACTGGTGGAAGAACACGCCAGGGACAAAGCCAAATCAAGGCATTTTTGGTGCAACTGTAGAATGAGCCTTATCTTTACATTAGCATCAAGAAGGAGATCATTTTCTGTGTTTCTGCTGTGAAAAGAAAGCTATTTTCACCACTGGTAGAAAGTACCTCTTGGCGCTTGAACTCATGTGATGAATGATGAAAAGAAGCCCTTGCTTTGTTGCTGAGTAAAACCTCAGGCAGCACTGGAGGGATGTTGGTTATGGTCTCAATTTAATTTCAAAGAAGAACCTGCACAGATAGAAAATGTGAATGTGGATGTACACTTCTTAGCAAAGGAATAATGCTCTTTTGTAATACATCTCATTATCCCTAGCATTTGTATCACGCTCTTTGGTTTTCAAAGCAGTTTTCTGTGGATTACCTCATTTGGTTCCCTCTAGAGAGAGCGGGATTAACCTCTTGGAACAAATTAGGAAACTGAGGCATGGAGAATTGTGGCTTGATTTCTTTGGTTATAAGAAGTACCGCCAGAAGTAGAATGGAAATTTTCTCACTCCAGGTCTCATTTCATTTGCCTTAATATATTTGTCTCAAAATATATTAAATATGCATTTGACATTTATATCTATATATATATTGGCATATAGGATGTGTAAACATGTTTGTGTGTGTGGATAGATAGAGATTGGATGGATGGATGGGTGGATGGATGGGTGGATGGATGGGTGGATGGGTAGATGGGTGGATGGGTGGATGGATGGGTGGATGGGTGGATGGATGGGTGGATGGATGGATAAATGACAAAAATCCATCACAACTAAGCAGAATAATGGATTCATGTATTCCTCATGGTTGGTCGGGCAGTAAACGAGTGAGTGCCACCTAGCCCTGTTCTCAGTGGGACATAGTACCTCATGGCCCTTTTTTCAGCATGAATACTTTCTAGTCTGATAGTTTTTCCTACCAAAGTCTCTCTTTCTGTCATTATCTTGTATTTGGGCAAACAGGTTTGACTTGTAGTGTTCAAGTGTTAGGGCTTGAAGTACCACAAAACTACCAAGGCATGATATCACCTTACATATTTAATAATAATAATAAAAACAAGTTTTAAGGGAGATTGATATGGGCGAACATCTGGTAACTGTGCACTGTTACTCATGTTTAAAGAATCAAGTGGACTGCTCCAATATCGAGATGGGACCTGATGACGGTATAGCTAATGTGCCTCTCTACGGATTACGCAGTAGCTACCCTGCGCACTGCTTCATGAGTCACCACTGTATTTCCATGACCATGCCTAGTTTGCTAAGTGAGGTGTGTTCTACTATGGGCCACCACTTTCCAAGGAAGATACAGAAGGGAGGACCTCTCTTCCTTTGTCCTCTGCCCCGAATATTTTATTGTTGTGTTAGTTTTAACGGAACAGCACTAATACTACCTTGCAAACAATCACTTGCCAAGACTGAGTAGAAATGAATGGCAATTCTAACATATTCATCCATGATGTAACACCTTTGCCCGGATCACAAGGTGAACAAATTTGTTCACCTTATGGTAAACAAATACTTTGGGGCTTTCATCTGGAAGGTATTTGAGTGACTTATCCGGAGTCAACAGAGGAGTGGTTATTTTGAGATCCGGGTCTTATGTTTATTTTCAGATCTGTAGTCTACTTTTTCTTTCTGGTCAGTTTGCCTTGCTTCCAAGGAAATATTGGTACCAGGAAGGATTCATTTGATAACATTCCTTGTTATATGTCATTGCTGTCATCCTCCTGACATGCAGAGAGAGCCATAATTTTCACTTTGTCACAAAGAGCGAAAATGATGCCATGTTCTAAACCTGCTTTAATTGGTAATTTGCAAAATTGATACAAGATCTGAGTCCAAGTTACTCAGGCCTGCTGTTCCACCCCTCACCCTTTCTGTCCGTTCTTAATCCTCTCCTCTATAATTGGTACTGAGTATGTGGAATCCCAGGGGACAAATAATAGCATCTGAGGAAATTACCTACATACAGTCTGACCTCTTGTGAATTTTGGATGCCAAATTAAGAGATCCATCTTTGGAAGCCTGGACAGTTACCTGGAAGAACGGGCACCATTGTGTTCATAATAGCATTTTTTATAAATTGTGTCCAAGTGCTGGCACACCTTGAACTTTTTAATGATGTTCAGAATATTTTGGACAACGAATATGAGTAAAGCTACCGTTCTATTCAAAGCAGAACCTAATTCTATGGGAGAAATGAAATATCCTTTTGCATGTAGAAAATAAAATCACCTTTCTTATGCTACTTTGAGGGTAGAAATTTCTTACCAAAGGAAAAAAATTGTATATTTTCTTACAGTTTAAATCCTGAAATCTTGATTAGCAAAAAGATCGGGAAATCTATCAGGGAAAATTTTCAAGATTAAAATATGTTAAGAATGTGACAATGGTATTTGCTTCTAGATCATCAAGAGCACAAAAAAAAATATGCTGTTTGGGCTCAGACAATTTGCTGGACACAAGCAACCAACCAAATCAAAATGCCTAATATCCATGAGTGAAATACACTGCAAGACAGACTAAAGTCAGGACACTATTCTAAGTTTTCCTCTAAATTTATTAATTCTTTCCATACGAGGGAGGGAAAATACAAGAAAAGTTATGCATTAGTTCCCCCAGATGACCAAAATTCCTCAAAAATAGGAAGAGCTGCCTGCTGGAAGGTTGAGTGGGCAGAAGCCGTGGGTGGCACATTAAACTCCAGGTTTGGGGTGCTGCCCCAGGGCAGGTGTGCCCACTTTTGAGAACTTAGTAGAATATGGCCAAATCTGTCTGGAATGATCACACTAAAAAAGTGAAAGGAGTAACCCTGCTTAAAAAAAATATGTCCTGAATTAAAGGCTCTTTCTCTTTTATCTTTAAAAAGAGACATACCTAGAAAGTAATGAGAATTATGTAATTAAAGCATCTGTGCTCAAAAAAAATTTTGGAACTATGTTCAAAACTCTTTATTCACAAAAATATGGCTTCGAATAACATCAACTATTTCCAATAGAAAGGAATGAACTTCTGATACATGCTGCTACATGACTACATGACATGGATAGAACCTTGAAGACATCATATTGAGTGAAATGTCAGGCAGAAAGAGACATATGAGTCCACGTACATGAAGTAGCTCGAATATATGCAAATTCATAGAGACAAAGTAGAGTGCAGTGTACAGGGGTAGGGTTTGGGGAATGGGGAGTTAATGCATAATAGATGTAGGATTTCTGTTTGGAGTGATGGGAAAATTTTGGTAATGGGTAGTGGTGAGGGTACTGCAACGTTGTGAATGTGATTAATCCTTCTGAATCATATGCTTGAGAGGGGTTAAGAAAATAAAAGTTTATGTTGTATGTATGTTTCCACAATTTAAAAAAAGCTACTAAAGGGACAATGGAAATTAAACACAATATATGATCCTGGACTGGATCGAATAATGGAGGACAAAAGACCCAAAAGGACATTATGGGGACTTATGAAAAAAATTGGAATATAGACTGTAAATTTTACATCAATGTTAAATTTCTTAAACTTGATAACTGTGCTTTAAGGTGGTTACATCAGTGACTATCCTTAGGAAATGTACATGGAAGTGTTATGTGCTCAAGTGTTCAAAAAATAAGTAGATGATGATGATAGATAGATAGACAGACAGCCTATATGGTAAATGTTACAAAATGTTAATATTTGTGGATCTGGGTGTCTGGGGGGATATGCTGGTGTTCTATATATAGGTTTTGTATTATTTTTGCAACTCTATAAGATTATTAAATTATTTCAAAATAAGTTTAAAGGAAAAAAAAACTTCTACATAATGAGGGACCTCTTTGATGGGAAAGCTTCATTTGGGATTTCTGGAGGAACAGGTGGACACCAAAAGACCTCACTAATTCTTCATGAAGAGATACTCAGGAAACACAGCTCTTGCCCAACTTTAAGGCTTATGTCACCACTGCACATGTAGGAGATGAGCAGAACTCTGCAGAACAAATTAAGCTCAGTCAATGCTAAATAAGAACTCTGCAGAGGTGGCATCAGCGATCCTGAGCAGCACAAGTCACTGGGCTCCAAGTCAAAGAAACAGGGCTGAGAAAGAGGAGATCACTGAAT
>JAQZBX010095580.1:0-11897 GCA_029593785.1 Cabassous unicinctus
AAAGCATCTCATTGAAGGCATTCTTTATTTTTTTTCTTTTTTTAGGTACTGGGGTCAGGGATTGAACCTTGTGGGACCTCATATGTGAGAATCCAGCACTCAACCACTGAGCCACATCATCTTCTGAGTTGGTTTTATCACTTGTTTTCCTTGTTTGTTTTTGTTTTTTTCGGGAGGCACTGGGAACTGAACCTGGGACCTCCGTGTGGGAGTGGGTGCTCAACTGCTGGAGCCACATCCACACCCTCATTGTAGGCATTCTTGCCTCATACTTTACTGGGCCATGTTTGTTTCCCAGTGCTCATATGTTATTGTTTTTACCAGATCTTTTCTCCCAAGTTGCTGTTTATAAAGAGTATTCTGCTGAGTGTGGATATGGTTATACACATTAAAGCAGATCTGGAGTCTGAAGTAGTTAAAGCAGCTATAAAACTGAGAAATAGAATCATAGCTGCAGAAACTGTGATAGGTAAGGATTTTCCTTTTTGTTTTTTTGGTTTTCGTTTTAAAGGGAAGATATTTTATTACAAAGTAAAAATTCCAGTGAATTGTGCAGCAATACCAGTTTTTACACCATTCTAAAGAAAAACTTATGAGGGTTTTTTGGAGTAGAAAAAAGTCATAAAAGCTGGGATCTTAAATTGCTAAAAAAAAAAAAAAGTCAAAGTTCTAAAACCAGAATTCATTTTGTGCAATGAACATAAGGAAAGACTACTGTATAGCTGTTTTTGTTTTCCTTTTAAATGAAGAAAAGCTTTGCTTAAGGGTTGCACACTTTTTTTGGAGTAAATGTGAATGATCCTATTCCTTTGGAGTAAAACTAGTGCTTACTGTTTTCTCATTACATTTAGCTTTTGGTTGGAATTTGAAAAAAATGAAATCCTAAATAAAATAGGTGAAAGGTCCCTGCCTATTCAGGTGAAACACACACACACACACACACACACACACACACACACACACACACAATCAACTGGCCATAGATGTGAGGGTTGTTTTTTTTTCTGAACTCTCAGTTCTATTCCATTGGTTTATTTATCTGTCTTATGCCAGGACCACACTATTTTGATTACTGTAGGTTTGGAGTAAGTTTTGAAATTGGGATGTTGAGCTCTCCAACTTTCTTCTTTTTCAAGGTGGTTTTGGCCATTTGAGGCACCTGCAACTCCACATGAATTAGATGATTGGCTTTTCCATTTCTGTAAAAAGGCTGCAGTAATTGTGATCAGGATTGCAACTGGATCTGTAAATCGCTTTGCTGACATTTTAACAATATTAAGTCTTCTAATCCATGAATACAGGATATCTTTCCAATTTCTTCTGGCAATGTTTTGTGGCGTTCAGTGTACATAATCTTGGTTAAATTTATATCTAGATATTTTATTCCTAGATATTTTATTCTTTTAGATTTTAGTGGGAGCTTTTTCTTTTAAAAAGACCTTTTTCTTTCTTTGTTTTCTTGCCTTAGCTACAAAATTCAAACTCAGTATTCAAATTTAGTTATTAACCTATCTCAGAGCCCTCGTTACATAATTTCTGTCTACAATTTCCACCTATTTTTATTTGTAATTGTTACATTTTAAATATTTAAGCTACCTTAAATTCTTTTGGAATTAGCAAATAGCCTAAATAAATCCAAAAACAAACATTACAAGCAAGCAATATATTCATATATTTGGTTGCCTAACTACCTCAAGTTTCAATACGGTATATGTGGCATACATGTTAAATGCAAGGGTTATAAGACAGCTACCTTTTTAAACTGGAGTAGGCATTAGTACCAACTTTGAAATATCTTTGATGATAAAGGACAATAAGATAAGATTAAATGCATACCGTAGACAATTCTAAAACTTCAATTAGGCCATCATTTTCAACTTTCTTCCCCCAATTATCAAAGAGCCATAATAATTAGGTGGTTAGGAACATTCTTCTCCCACTCCATGGCTCCCTTATCTGTTTGCTCAATGTCTGTGATCGTTGTCTGCTCATTGTCTGTTTGTTTTGTTTTTTTTTTTCTTTAGGAGGCACTGGGAACTGAACCCGGGACCTTCCGTGTGGGAGGCAGGTACTCAACTTCTTGAGCCACATCCGCTCCCTGCTCTTTTTGTTTTTTTGCTCGCTGTCTGCTCATTGTTTGTTTGTCTTCTTTAGGAGGCACAGGGAACCGAACCCAGGATCTCCCATGCAGGAGGTGGGCGCTCAACTGCTTGAGCCACATCTGCTCCCCATTAGGAGCATTCTTAACAAGTAACAAATAGATTTTAGTGTTTGTACAACTGCTTCTAATTTCCACTGACCACAGGAAGTGAAATAACCACAAGATAAGCAGCAATAGGGAGAACCAAAAAGCCAATAAATCAGTCCTTGAAATCACTAAAAATTGACCATAAATGCTATTTTCTAATGGGAGGAGGGGACTAGAAAGAGCTATATAAAACTTTCAGTCTCTTTTGAAGACATTCTAAACTTCAGTTGTACATGAATCCTTCAAAGACTGACCAAATAGAAGTACTTGTTGACTTTGAAAGATCTTGTTTATCAAAAGATAATGAAAGAATATGTAATTGGGACAAACCAAATAAAACTGGCAAACAGAAGCCGATTTTATTTCCAAAACTTACCCTTCCCCAAGAGAAAAACTGCTATGGGAACTGTTGAAGCCAGGTGATGGAGAATTATTGACATATGTGATCTCGGGCCATGGAGAACACTGAAAACAAAGGACAACTTAGATACTGAAAAAACACATATGACCCTAGTGTTCCACTAAAACATTATTTCTTGAATAGCACATCTTAATTAGTAAATCTTAACTCCTCAGAGGCCCTGATAAGCAAGAGAGAACATGCCCAGGACCAGTAAGTGTCATGTGCGTGTGTATGTGTGTGTTTTGGGTTGTTTTTGTTTTTTGTTTTTGCAATTTTATTGATACATATTCACATACCATACAATCCATCTAAAGTGTACAATCAGTGGTTTTTAGTATAGTCTCAGTGTTGTGCATGCATCCCCACAAAAAAATTTTAGAACAATTTCATTACTCCAAAAAGAAAAACTCCACATCCATTGAGAGGTGACTGCTAAAGGCTATGGAGTTTTTCTTTTTGGACCATTACGTTTTGACTGCGCTGGAAGTTATGGCTTTCTTTTCCCAAGAGTGAAAAGTATTACTATACAACTTCAAAATGGACTGGAATTAGAAGCAAAAGAAATCCTTTCACCTCGGTGAGTATCGTTGTCTCATAGGAAGGTTGATATTTCTCCTTTTCATGAGGTGTTCGTTTTTCCATTTTCTCCCTATCTGTTTTTTGCTTTCTGTCTGCACCTTTGGGCTGAAATGAGAAATATTTTGTTTAAAACTCAGGTACCCACTCTTTGACCCAACAATATTACTTCAGAACTTAAATATTCACATATGAAACAAAGATGTATGTACAAGGACATTAGCTGTATCATTACATCTAAGTCTGAAAATAGGAAATTTAAATATTTGATGGAGTTGAAAAAGATCTGTCTCCACTGACATGAAAAGATTTCTAAAGCACAGAGTTAACTGAAAAAAAAAACTTAGAAAACAATTATATAGTATAATTTATGTTTCAAAGAAAAGAAAACATGTATATACCTATGTACATGTATATATAAAAGCATAATAAGGAGACTAGAAGGACATAAAACAAATTATGATAGTGGTTACCATCTGGGGAGGGGATGAGGAGTCAGGGTTAAAAGTGACAAAGGGGGACTTCAGTGTTGTGTTTTGAACACTTCTATGTAATTGAATCTTTTGCAATGAGAACATATATCATATATGATAAAAATAAAGACCAAAATAAGGAAAGAAAATCAAGTATGAATGTAACCAAAATTGTCAACTTTAAAAAATTTTCTCTAAGCGTTTCCAATGCTTACAACTTCAATGGGTTCTAAAAGATTTCAAAGAGAATCCATGTTTCTGTTCCCCTTTTCAAAGTCCCCTTCTCCCACACCATCACCATACACATTTCTTTACCAGGCATCTTGGCAATAAGTTCAATCACTCTAGCTTAGACTGAGTTTTCATAGTTTTTGAAAAAAGACAAGTTGACTTTCTGATTTGGTAACTGATGTTAAAATAGAGAGCTGAGGAAAATGGATTCTGAGGCCAGCACAGTGCCCAGAAGTACCTTGAAGACTTTGATCTGGCAGCTGGCTGAGTGTAAGTGCTCAGTATATTCCCCACTCTCATTCTCCTTGAAGGTATCAATTTGTACTCGGAATGGCACACCCTTTTCTCCACCATGTTTCCTCATAGTAAACTCTGTGCTAATACAGTGCACCTGAAAAGAATACAACATCAAGGCTTCAGTACTGCCAGCTAGCCAAACCAAATCAGCAAAACTTTTTGAGCAACTACTAAGAGCAAAACCTTTAACAGGCATTAGGAACACCTATAAAAAAACCTTTTACTCTCTTCTTGAACTTGAAGAACTTACATCCTGATAGAGGAAATGAGAAAAACTTAAATGATTTACAAATGCTAATAAAGTATATGTTCAAATCTTACGCAAACAAAAGCTACTGTGAGGAACTAAATGCATTAACTGCTTTAGAGAATGTAGAGTTAACATAAAAGAGAAATAGACTTCTGTTAGCAAAGGTTTCCTGGACTTTAAGGTAGATTTTAGAAAATGAAGGAATCATCCATGCTGGGAAAACAGAAATATGAAAGCTCACAGGCAATGGAGCGGGGGTGGGGAGGTGGGAAGGAGGGGGTGGGGGGGTGGTTGGGAGGGGGTTTACTTGGCTACTGCATTAAGTCTAAGACCTTGGTGAATCTTAATAGTGGAACCTTGCCCAATCATGTACTTGGCTTGGTTAAATTACTTAATCTTTCTAAGGCCCAAGGACTATTCCTACTCCACAGAAATACTGTTGAAAGCATTAAACAAAATCATGTATACAAAGTGTTTACTTAACACAGTGACCATCTCTTAGTAAGCACTCAGTAAATTATTTGCTCTCATTATAAATACTTTCCAGGAATCTACCCAATGGACATAATCACATATGCAAACCATAATTTAAATATAAGATATTCAAAGTAACTTTATTGAAAATAGTAAAAAATTAGGACAATCTAAATGCTAAGTAATTGTTTGGTAAGTTATGGTACATCCAAAGACTAAAATATTATGCAGCCTTTAGCAAGCATTTTGCAGTAAATAAATAAATTGAGGTAATTAAAAGAGCAATTCAGAAACTCCTCACTGCTCTAAGGGACATGTTGAGGAGTCTGGACTTGACAGTCAGGCTGGAGCACTGAAAAGATTTCAAATTCAGTGTATTTTATCCTTTAAGAAACAAACTGGTAACAAAAGAGATGATATTTATAACTGGAACCTCATCTGCAATGCCTTACCTGAATAAACACAGATGTCCTCTTTGCAGGGTCCCATAGGAACTCCACCGTATTTAGTTGCGTTGGATTAGCCCTAGGATCAATTATACCCACAGACATTGGGATATCTGAGAAACAAAATAAACAATCTGAGGGTTACTGGCCTTAAATTAAAAAGCACTGGGAGCAGATGTAACTCAAGTGGTTGAGTGCCTGCTTCCCATGTACCAGGTCCTGGGTTCAATCCCAAGTACCGCCCCTCCCCACCAAAAGGGCACTGAATTTTATATTCCTAGTTCCTAGTTACCAGGATTCCTTTATATTGCATCCTAAATCTTTTTGCCAATGAAAAGGGTTAGATTAGAGCTAAACCAGACCTAAGTATTTTCTTTGAGTATCTTTTTTTGGCTTTAAAAAGTCTTTGTTAAATAATGCAATTTAAAAGGAGTTTCTTTTAATTTGCCAAAATTCTGCTTAATAATTGACTAAGTCTACATACTAGCTTTAGTGTCATGAAAGTTGTAATTTATAATCTGCTTCACCCACAGTTTTAAGATCAGCGTTACTGCTAGAAGCATATTAAAAGGATTACTGTAGAAGGGGGAAACAAGAGAGTCCAAATAAAGGAAGAAAGCATTGTATCAAGGATAGAAGTGGACATCTGACAAAAATTGGTGCTGATTTCTCAAATCATCAAATAATCCCATTAACAGTGAAAAATTTTATACTTCAAGAGGGAAGCTAAAATTAATGGGTTTTATAAAGTAGAACTTTTCTTTCCATTCCACGTGGCAGACACTAAATGTCATTTCCTGACATCTCCTATTAATATTCATACTGTGGAGAAAAGGCCAAGCTGATATTATTTATTATCATAATTGTGCTATAACTATACTTCTGTTTTGGTATTGATGACTCAAACAAGCATTAAGTGAGTCCCACTCCACAGTGTTAGTTGTGTTGGAGTCATCCTAAGGTCAGTTTATCACGTGGATGTCAGCATGCCTGTATGAGAACCACTGTTTTCTCAGGTTTGTTTAAAATAATGTTTACCAATAGGAGATAATAACTTTGGAGAACTGAATAAAACATAGATGCTGGGATTAAGTGTCCATGAAGTGAGATTGTGTGTGTGTTTGTAAGGCTCCTTCCCTTATGCCCCATGATTTAGGAAAAACAAATTCTACTCAATATAGCAAAGTAGTAGAAAGAACTCTTTAACTGTAAACCAAGAAACCTAGATTCTAATCCCAGGTCTTCCACTTTAGGTAAGACATAGCACTAGCACAGAACTGTATATTTCAAAGTGGTTAAAATGGGAAATTTATGTTGTGTATATGTTACCACAATAAAAACAAATTTTAAAAACCCCATGGAGTAGCTATGGCTTGAGTGGTTGAGCACCCACCTCCCACATGGGAGGTTCTGAGTTCGGTTCCTGGTGCCTCCTGAAAAAACAACAAAATAAACAACAAGCAAAACAAAAAAAATCAACTCAGGGAAACCGATGTGGCTCAATCAATGGTTGAGCGCGAGTTTCCCACACACGAGGCTCAGTGGTTGAGTGCCGGTTTCCCACATGTGAGGTCCTGGGTTCAATTCCCAGCCCCAGGACCTCAAAAAACAAAATAAAACAAAAAAACCATAGAGCTGTACAACACAAAAACTGAACCCAAAGGTAAACTCTATAATAAAAATAATAAACTCTATAATAAAAATAATAATGATAATAATGATAATATTGATTCATCAATTGTAAAAAATTATACCATACTAATGCAAAATGTTAATAGGCAAAACTGTTTGTGGGGGGGGGTAATATGGAAACTTGTTCTTTCTGCATGACTTCTATAAACCTACAACTGCTCTAAAATTAAAAATAAATAAATAAAAGCCATAGCACTAATCCGGCCCTAGCGCATTAGTAAAATAAAGGGATTTGCAGCATGTTGGGAGAAAATCTGGCCCCTTTTACCCACTATTCAAAACAAAATATCACCCTGAAATAATGGCTGCAATTGCTATGGAAATACAGTGTTTACAATTACAACTTCAATTTCAGTATCATTTTACAAGTATTTCAGGCTCAAGCTAACCAAGCCTCTGAAGCATTCTGAATCAAGGTAACTGCCAAGTGAGGAAAACCAATTCTTAGTCCACGGTTAAAAGCACTTCCTGGGCAACAGATTCTCTCAACTCACCAATGTCAAGAATTCTATCTCCAGGTCGGTTCCATCTCCAGCCCTCCAGCTGCTGATGTTCAGTGTACTGTAGCCGTCTGTCATGGAACACTACACGGAATATACTCTAAAAGGAAGCAACAAAATATAATCATAACAAGTTCTCTTGAAAGTCAGTGCTGACAAAGGAAAACTAGCAGGTATCACTCCCAGTTAGTTTCTAGATATAATTTAAAATTTATCTTCTTAAGATCTGTTTCACTCTAAAACCCATTTAATACCAGGTACTATTATTTCAAGGTAAGTTTTATAATTACTCAGATATAATCTTCATATCTAATAAGTATCATGTTTAAAACTTGGCTTAAACACCAGTCCTGATGGTAACCAGGCACAAAGGACTTCTATCTGAGGTATTTCTACATACCTCTACAACTACCATGTAATATCCAGCTTGGCTCTGGCCCAACTGTGTTGTGAATTCTCAGCCATTATTGTCAGTCTAGACTAAAAGAACTGCTACTCATCAACTGTAGCTTCTGTTTTCCTTGCCACTAGACCAAGTATCAGAAGAGACACTGGAGCATTTCTAAAGATCTCAAAGAGGTCCACCAGAATATCACTGAGCGACGAGACTACCCTGGAAATAGAATGGCGATCCTTCTGTTTCTGCTGTTCTGAAAAATCCATATGAATAGATGGACTCCCTCCAACTCAGTAAACTGTGTACTAGATACCAATCAAGCCCTCTATGGAAGAAAAAGAATATTTATCTAGATCCTGCCCCAATCAAGATGGTAGACTGAAATGCTTCAGGACTCTGTACCCCCAAACTTTGAACAACCAGCAAAAACTGGCAGAAACATCTTTCTCAAAGCTCCGGAAAACAAAGGACTGCAGTAACAGGGCAAGCACTAAATGAAGAAGAAGCCTACTTAAAACCTGTAGGATCAATATGTGGAAATGGATAGAGTTGATGGTAACACATTATAATGTGTATAACTAATACTGCTGATGTATAAATGTGATTGTGGTTGAAAGGGGTAGTCTATGGAAGTTAATGTTAATTGAAAGACAGCTAGAGGATAATCTAGGAATGATATAATGATTTTGGTGGTAGATGAGGATTGTGGTTAATAATACAAATACAAGAATGTTCTTCTATTATAAGGCATTAAGAATAAATACATGGGAAAAATATAACTAATGTAACTTACAGATTATAGTTAACAATAATATTGTAATATTTTTATAGCAAAGGCAAAGAAGGTACAATATCAGTGCTAAGGGTCAAAAAAAATATGGGATTTAGTTTTATGAGATGTGACTATAAGCAAGTATTTTATTTTTTTATTTTCTTCATTAACAAGAGCTTGGTCATGTCATTTAACCCATCTGTGCTCATTTATTCATCTTTCTGAACACTGGAGAACAATCAAGTTTGTTTTTAGGATTAAATAAGATAAATGTGCCTGGACAGGATATTCTTTTTAAGTAATGCTTCCTAATTTTGCTAAGTTGCCTTTTGTCTGTTATTTTAATTTTGAAGTTGAAATAAAGTTAAAAAAAAAAAGGTAGGCTCTCATAGCGCTCTTGGTGACTCCTCTCCTACTCCTCACCTACTTGGCAAAGAGCCAGCCCATGCTTACAGTGGGGATCATCCCTGGTCCCAGTTCCAGAGGTTGAGGAGTAACCCTTATGCATACACAGGAGTATGTCTGGCCCAATATGTCTGGTGGTGGCCTGAGGAACTCGTGATCCCAGGAATTGCCCTGTATGTAGAAGGAGTTCACAGAACTCTCCTACAGAATACTGTGGCGAACAGTTAAGTTGTACTGCCTGGGTTAAGGGATTGCTGGCTGTAGGATATACAGTGCAGAGCTAGGGACTATGAAGAAACTGTTTCCCGAGTTTCCATATTAATGAGGGAATCCCCAGGGCAACATGCACATGCCCAAGATAAGAGGCGGGTGCAGAAAGGATCAGGGAGGCCTCTATGCTTTGGCATGGAGCAATTGTCCAAACTCATTATAAGGATAAAACCAGAAGGAGAGCTCTCCCATAGGTCATTCTGCAAAGACTGGGAAAGGTGTTTCCATTTTTCCTTTTTTTTTGTCAGCTCTTGGCATTCAAAAAATGCTCTATTATAACACTAGCTGAATGCAAGCTTAAAGAAAAGAAGCCTCAAAGTCTAAATTCCAGCAATAACACACTAAAACATTAAAATGTCCAGGTTTCAACAAAAGATTTTAAAACATACAAAGAAACAGGGAATGATAGTCCAGGCGAAAGAGAAGATTAAAGCATTAGAAATCACAAATAAGGAGGACCAGAGCTGGGACATATCAGACAAAGACTTTTGAAAAAATGGTTCTAAATTTCCTCAAAGAGCTAAAGGAAAACATGTACAAAGAACTAAAGGTGATGAGGAAAACTATAGGTGAGCACAAACAGAATATCAATAGACAGATGGAAATTACAAAAAGAAACCAAACAGGGAAGCGGGTGTGGCGCAATGGATAGAGCACCCGTTTACCATATGAGAGGCCCCGGGTTCGCTTCCCGGCGCCTCCTTGTGAGGGCAGGCCGGCTAGCGCGGCGCCGTGGGCTGATGCGGCAAGACCTTACAGCTAAAAAAAAAAAAAAGAAACCAAACAGAGTTAAAGACCCCAGCAAAAAAAAAATTAAATCCCTGGAGGGGTTCAACAGCAGATTGCAGCTGACGGAATAAAGAATCAGTGACTCTGAAGATAAGACAACTGAAATCATCTAGGCTGAGGAGCAGAAAGAGGAAAGAACGAAGGAAAGTGAACAGAGCCTGAGGAACCTATAGAACACTATCAAGAATACCAGCATAGGCATTGTAGGAGTCCCAGAGGACTCTCCCAGAGTCCCAGAGACAAAGGGCCAGAGAGACTAGTCAAAGAAATAATGGCTGAAAATGTCCCCAATTTAAGAAGACACATGAATATACATAATCTAGGTGCTCAATGAACTGCAAACAGAATAAACCCAAATAGATCCAAACCGTGGCATATTATAATCAAACTGTTGAATGCCAAAGATAAAGAGAGATTTCTAAAAGCCAAAAGAGAGAAGCAAGAAGTCACATCAGGCAGTTTCAATAAGATTAAGTGTCAATTTCTCATTGGCACTTCATTACCTTCTTAACCGTAGAGGCAAGAAGGTAGTGTGATGACAAATTTAAAGCTCTGAAAGCTAAAAATTGCCAAATAAGAATTCTTTATATGGCAAAAATGCCTTCCAAAAATGTACAAGAGAAACAATGAAGGGGAAATGGTGGAGTAGAGAGTGCCAGGACTCAGTCCTTCCACCAAACCAACAACTAAACAGGAAGGAGCTGCCTGAAACAACTATTTTGAAATGACAGAGGAAGGACACTGTATAGTCTCGAGGGAAGAGTGGGAGGAAGAGGTTGATAAATTACAATAAAGAACTATAAATAGCTCTTTCCATACAGTGGCTACTGTCGCCCATCCCCACTTTCACGGTAGGCCACCGTGGAGTCCAGTCCCTGGTTAGCTGCTGCTGATAGAAAGGGACAAAAAAAATCCTCTCCCCCATGGAGCAGATGTAGCTCAGTGGTTGAACACCTGCTTCTCATGTACAAGGTCTCAGATTCAATCCTTGTTACCTCCTAAAGAAAAAATTCTCTCCCCTAAGAACAGGTTTGTGCACCGACAATCACTGATCACTGATCACGGCTTTTGATTAGCGAATTCGGTCACTGGGTC
This sequence comes from Cabassous unicinctus, assembly GCA_029593785.1. Classification (NCBI taxonomy): domain Eukaryota; kingdom Metazoa; phylum Chordata; class Mammalia; order Cingulata; family Chlamyphoridae; genus Cabassous; species Cabassous unicinctus. The sequence continues at coordinate 11,319 of JAQZBX010095580.1, forward strand.
CTGGCCCAGAGGGCAGTTATTGTTTCAACCTGCCTGGAACAAAGGCGGTAGTAGCCATTGTTTCAAAGCTCCCTGGAGAGGGGCAGAGGCAGTGGCAATTTAAAGATGTAGGACTTCCTCAGGGCTTGGGGAAAAGTTAGCTGTAGGACTGCATTTGCTGGACAGGCCAGGAAAGCTCAGCTTTAAGGAGCCATCGGAGAAGTTTCTGGCACCCTTCTTTACCCCCTCCACAGGGTACTTTGGAGCTGGTCTGTGCCCCCATCATGTGTCCCTGGCCCTGTTTTGGATGGAAAAGACCAACTTGAGAAAGTTCTCCCTGGGGTGATCCTCCTTGCAGATTTTGCCCTCCAGGAAAAAGCAACATGAGACAATGAAAGGGGTATTAACAACTATAGAATAACAAATAACATTTATGTAAACAAATGCACATATATGCATATGTATTTATTTATCATTTTACAAATATTGGTATGTATTGTGAAAAATTTGATTTTTACCCACAATAAAAACAAACAAACAAACAAAAAAACAACTATAGAGGCTGACAGTCTGGGACGAAGCCTGCTGGCTTCAGATACC
>JAQZBX010095581.1:0-11882 GCA_029593785.1 Cabassous unicinctus
TGGATGGATGGATGGATGATGGATGGATGGATGGATGGATGATGGATGGGTGATTGACAAATGGCAATGAAAAACACTTTCCCAGGAAACCTCTTCTTAGTTTATCCAGCTTCTCAACAGCCTTTTCCTTCCTATATTCTTGAGAATCAAGTCCACAAAACTTCAAGTAAAACAACTGTAGATGTAGGACAAGTTCACCTTCACCCAAAGTCAACCAGGAAACCATGGACATCAGTGAACCTGAGTCCTAGGAGCTCACCACCAGCAAGACCCTTCGTGGCCATGCCCTCCACTCCGAGCCTTCTCCCAAGGGATAAAGTGATGGCTATCCAAGCCCTACCTTCAAGAGAGCAAAAAGCTGGAGCAGGTGCTGAAACGGCTTCCTCCCCTCAGCCTGCTGCTCCTCTTTGTCCCTGGCTTACCATTGCCCTGGGGAGGGTCAGGAAAGGGGACAGCTCCTTCAATCCTTTCCATAGGCAGATCTCTCAGTAAACTCTGACCATCCACCTGAGACGTGGTAGTGGGTGTGCCTTGTCTGATGCCCTCTGCATCCCAAGAGTGAGCTAAACCAAAATCACACAGTGGGACAAAGCCCTCTTGGCTATAGCCTTTTGGCTTTACTAATGACAAGGTAGGGAGACTTCAAAAGGGGTGGCAAGAATTTTCTAAAACTGAGATGGCTAGGCCCAGAGCCATGGATCTTGGGAAAGGGGAAGGTACCCATGCAAATGTGGTAGCTGTTTGGGACCTGGGAGCCTGAAACAAACCAAAGGAGTCGCTTCTGTCAGGGCTGGAAGCCAAGGGCTTGGGGAGTGGGGATCAGAGCAGAAGGACCAAATAAATGGAGTTAAAGATTTGCCATCCCACAGTTGGACCCATAAAATGTGAGAAATGATTTCATTATACCTAGAGGTAAAGCATTTAGGGGAAAGGGGATGGGGCATGGGGACTCTGAAGGGGAGGGTAATGCAACCTGTGTCCCCGTAGTTTCCCTGAACACTGAAAGCTGGCCAGGATCCAATTCAAAAGATCTGTGAGAAGGGTGGTACTTATTATCTCAGAAGTGGATTCCCACCACCACCACCCCTTTGATTAACCAGCCAGCTCTAAGCCTGTGGATCATAGCCAGGATCCACTCCCCTGGATTGTTTTGGAAATAGACGCCAACATGAATTGTTATCCTCTTTTAAGTAAAACATAAGTCTTCTTATACAAATAAAATTTTAAAAAACCACAAACTCACATAGCCACTTGCCTGCAAATACAAGCCTGTTTATTCTAAGACACACACACACATATCATCTACAGCCTGCCTGCTGTGTAAATCGTTCCGCTCCACAGAAAAAGCCTCAAGAGAAACCTATCAGAGCCGCCCAGACTGGCTACTCCCACTTTCCCTGCAGAGGAGGAGGGGCGTCGCTGAGAAGTGCCTTAGCCTGCTCTCCGTTGCCTGTCAGGGGGGCCCATCACAGCCTACAGCCTCCTGGTGGGTGAACTTGAGAAGCCACACGACACTTGACAACTCCTCTTCCCTCCAGAAAGTCAGCAAAGAGCCAATGCAGCATTTTCCCAGGGAAGGGGTGCAGTGGTGGGAAGAAGTCAAAGCCTCCTGACGTGGCTGCAAAGACTTCCCGCTCTGACACATGGGGCGGTAAACCCAGAGACAATGGGGAGATTAGGACTGGGCTTGTGAATGACAGAGCCATCCAGCCCAGGGAGTGGCTGCTCCTGAGAAAAGGCCCCTGTCCAGGGCCTGAGACTAAGCCTCTCCTGCTCTGCCTCGGTTACCCTGCTGTGGGGTCTGTGGCAAGGCCCTTCGGGGAAGAGCTTTCCTCGGGCAACCTGCGTGCCCTTCTGTCTCCTGTGGGCACAGCACCAGAGGGACTGAAGTCACAAGGAGTCCCTGGCAGTCAAGAGTGGGAGGTACCAACTGGATGCCCAAGGGAAAGAGTGCATTTTGCATCTGCAGCAGGAGGAACTCAGGGCAGACTGTGGGTGGAGAGCTGGGCAGGCTTTCCCTGGAAATGAAGAGATGAGCCTGCCTGGGGTGTCCTGGGATTGGTCCAGTATAGAAACAGGGTGACCTCCAAAGCTATACCCAGACCCCACCTCTGACCATCCTTACCTTCATTCTGCATCTCACCATCCAGAACTTCTAGCACTGGCCCCAGTCAGCTCCACCTCCCACCTCTCCAGAAGACCTGCCTCACCACCCCGATTCTCCCACCACTCAGGTACAGCAGCGTAGACATAACCCCAGGCACGCTGAGGAGATGGGAAGTGAGCAAAGCATGGAAACTCCGTGAGAGCGGCATGCTTTCACCCCTCCAACCCACACTTATGTCCTTGTTGATTCTTGGAACAGGTTCCTGAAAGCCTCATTTGTCCAGTGGGGTTTAGCCCCGTGCATGGAGTTTCGTGAAAATGGAGAGGCCTTGCTAGGCACTGAGCATAAACGTTCTCTGTAAGTCTCTCCACCTCTTGTTCTGGATTCAATGGAGACCCCTCCCCTGCTTTCTTCTCTTTCCTGCCATATGCCCCCAGACCTTCAGACTTAGAGTCCTTCCCTCCAGGTGCGCTCTGGGCTCAGCACTGAGATGGTGCCACCCCTCAATTGCCCTCCAGTGGGCACTTCTTTTTCTCATTGTTGGTTGTCTCTTGAGTCTGTACACCAAGGAGGATTCCAAGTTTTCTGGTGAATATTGCTCTGTAGGCAGTCTTCAAGCTCCAAACACTGCACTTCTCCCTCAATAATCTGGAAACCTTAGAAGTGGAAGCCTGAGAAATTAGCTGATGACCTTGATCTGTATCGTCAGATCCTTCAGGTCCCAACACCCACTCTTGCTTGAATTAAATGGATACACAGGATCCAGGAGGTTTCTCCCCAGGGAATAAAGACAAGTGCTCAAAATGAATGATACAAGCATTTTATTGAAGATACACCAGAAGATGGGAATAGGGGGTGAGAAGAACGATGGGACACTTGGGAGTTCTTGTCCTGACCTTGCAGGGCCAGTTGCTGCCGGGTGATGGAGAATGAGTTTGGTCCTGATGTGGTGGGATATCCGGGATCTGGTAGGGGATGGTGTTGGTCTGGGAAGGGACATATGTGACCCTGATAATTCTGGAGATGAAGCTCCTGGTCATGTATTTGTATTTATCTCCTCTATCCATGGCAGGTGAAAGGTCAGGTGACATCCCTCCCATTCCAGATGGGTCACCAGGCCCAAATTGAGAAGAAGCTACCATACTCCAAGAGGGCAGAGTCCAAGCCCCAGAAGAGAAGATCATCCTGGGGTCACAGCATGCCCAGGACAGAGTGAAGGTGATAGTGGTCAGATGAGCCCCAGAGAGGGAGGGAGAAGACCAGGATGAAGGAAGCACAGAGACACCAGGGTTGGGCCCAGCTGGGCTTGGGGGGCTGCAGGGGCCACATGTCCTTTATCGATGGGATCTCTTGGTCAGGGTGCTGGTAGAGATGATCTTGTTTCCAGAACTGCCACAGAAACCGCCACCAAACCCAAAGCCACTTCCAGAGCCAGAGCCAAAGCCACTGCCCAGGCCAAATCCGGAGGCGCCTAGCCCTCCGCCGATGCCTCCAGCACTGGTGCCACCACCGACCATGGCTGCGGGAGAGGCAAAGGACATGGGTTATTCCAACAATGCTAATACCCAGAAGTTCCTACCCAAACCAGGGGGCCATGGCAGGCGCAGAAGGTACTTACAGATGCTCACAGCACTCTGGCATTCTCCAGACATCCTGTGGGGAGAGAAAGAGCGGTGAGGCACAGCAGAGCCCAGAGCTACACTGCACTCAAAGAGCACGTCTCAAGAACCTTCTATGTGTGCTTACTGTGTTCACAAGGATTCTGCTTTCCATCAGCCACCTCTTCTCATTCCCTTCAGAAAATCTTATCACTTTCTTAAATAGCCAAATGTTAAGGCCTGAGCATGAACCTATTGTCTACACTGCCCTGGTTTGTAATGTACCAGCATGCACTGAAACAAGTGACCCAGAGGAGGTGCAGGCTCCTGGGCCTCTCTGTGCCCCATGCTCCCACCCTGCCCTCCTGCCCTCCTCACCTGCACTCCTCGCCCTCCAGCAGCTTGCGGTAGGTGGCGATCTCCACATCCAGGGCCAGCTTCACACTCATCAGCTCCTGGTACTCACGCAGCATCCGGGCCAGCTCCTCCTTGGCCTGCTGCAGGGCAGCCTCCAGCTCCGTCTGCTTGGTGCTGGCATCTTTCAGGGCCAGTTCTCCACGCTCCTCGGCATCAGCCACGGATGCCTGCAGAGTCTGGCACTGCAAAAGGGCATTGGACAGGCAGCCATCAGTGTCCTGCTTCCAAGGCTGCTACCCTGTCTCCTCCCCCCAACCCAGATTTCCTTGGGTTAAGGTATCAAGATTCTGGGCTGCCCTTCTTCCAAAACCTTCCTTGATCTTTATGCACTTCATTTACACAAGCCAAAGCCCACCAATGCTCCTACCAGACTGATTAGTGACAATGAGCAAAACTCAATAAAGAAATGCCAAGAAACCTTATTTACTAGGATATCTACTATGGAGACATCTGCTTTAGGTCCCTGGCCCTGTACTTTGACTGAAAGAGGATGACACTTACCTGCTTCTTGACATTCTCAATCTCAGCCCGCAGCCTCTGGATCATCCTATTAAGCTCTGATATCTCACTCTTGGTGTTCTTCAAGTTGTCACCATGTTGGTCAACAGATCCCTGGAGCTGCTGGACCTAATACCCAAGAAGAAACAAGAGACCAGAGGTTAGGGGTGTTTGGATCCATTCTCAAGTCAGTGAGCTCAGTGAGATGGCTAAGGTGGCAGTGATAATACAAAATATCAAATAATCCCAAATCAGGCCAGGATCGGTGATACCTGGAACAGCCAGTTTACTTCTGACTTCTTCTCCTGGGCTCAAGCCAATGGCAGCATGCTCTCAGACATCACAAACAGAACCTCGCAAGCCACTCCTGTCTCCTAAGGGATCCCCAGTGCCCACCTTGGTCTGGTACCAGGCCTCAGCCTCAGCCTTGCTCCTCTGGGCGATCTCCTCATACTGGGCCTTGACCTCGGCGATGATGCTGTCCAGGTCCAGGCAGCGGTTGTTGTCCATGGTCAGCACCACGGACGTATCACTCACGTGGCTCTGCATCTGGCTCAACTCCTATAGGGCAAACGTCTCACATCAGATCCCCAGGGGAGTCTTCCTCTGACACTGGAAATCTACTGTGGTCATGGAAATGGCCAAACTGCAGGCTGATGGAAGAAGAGTTGGCTTTCCCAGAGCGTGGGGGTGGAGGGCAGAGGAGTATATTTCTATGTAGGAACCAAGTAGTTGATGACATCTCAGGATAGGAGAGCAACAATTTTAGTCTTTCTGCTTCCTGGAAACCATAAGACTCTCCATGTCTAATACAGCGGGTGCTCAGTACGTTGACTAGAAGTGAATGGAATGGATCCATTTTGCCAGAGGAATGTCAGACAGCAATGGCTTCTACCCCTTGCAATCTTTAGATCTAATCACTTGTTCTAAGACAACACCTAGTTCTGAGAACCTCCCAGTTGAATCTCTCACTTCAATCCTTTCTATCCATGACCTTGCTGAGAGCCACTTCCTGAAGTAAGGGAGCTGGAGTCCCTTCAAAGAACCATGAATTCCAGCCAGCTGCCTCACAGATGGAGATTCCCATTCCTTGAAAGGAGTAGAGGTGGAGTCCTCACCGCCTCATAGAGGGCCCTCAGGAAGTTGATCTCTTCAGTGAGGGCGTCCACCTTGGCCTCTGTCTCCACCTTGGTCATGTAGGCAGCATCCACATCCTGCAGAGGAGGAGAGAAGGTAAGTGATGATAAGGTGCAGGAATTACAATGGGACCAGAGGCACTGAATGACACCTAGAGGTGTTCTTAGCAGCACCAGTTGAGGTGGTAAGGAGCCAATTGTTTGCTATATTCTGCCCCTAAATCCACCTGCAGACATGGAGGTTAATTATCCAGATGGGCTTTCTTTCCCTCCTTAATTCTTTAGAACCTAGTTCAGTTATCCACTTCCTTTGACTACATAAACCTGGAGAGCACCAAGTGGGATGGAGTGAGGCAGAGACAGACCAAACCCGCAATTCAAGCCAAAGACACCCCCAAAAGAAAGGAGCATCTGGAAGCACTCTCATACCCTCCTCCATCTCTTACCTTCTTGAGGACCACAAAGTCATTCTCAGCAGTTGTGCGTTTGTTGATCTCATCTTCATACCTGAGGGATGGGACAGGAAGGAAGAGGCAGAAGCCCCATAGTGAGCTGGTGATTCTCAGAACTCTGCTGCTTGTTTCAGATATGTAGCTATTCAGAAATACCAGGTCATTGGCTACATTTTTCCATGTTCCTACAGATACTCATTCAACCTACAGTTACTGAGCAACTACCATGTACCAGGTACCAGTCTAGGTCCTGGTTTACTCAGAGATATGAAAAACAAACTTTGAAAGGACTGTTTTCAAGAGACAAGACATGAGGAGAGCCAGAAGTGATCTAGTTGATTTCATTTCCATAGACAGGCTGCCCTTTCAGCCTTTTGGTGAATTAAATTACAGCGACAATCGCCAACACTCCAGCTCCTTTTATTTGGTGTAAGAGAGAACTGAAAGAGAGGGTCAGTATTTTCTCAGCCCCACCCTACAGAGAGCATGAAAAGAGCTTCTGTGTATTAGGTGTTCAATAAATGTCCAGCAATATGCTAACCTGCTTCCTCTGTCTCATTTAATTTCATTTAATTCTCACAACCATATAAGGTGGGAATATTATCACCACTTTAAAGATGAAGAAAACTGAAACTCAGAGAAGTTAAGCAATTTATCCAAGGTCACAGAGCTAGTAGGTAGAGGAATCAGTATTCAAATCAGGTCTCTACAACCTGTATTTTTTTGACCATGCTACACTGCTTATTGTCTGCTTGGTTTCTGATCTTGTTGTTATATGGCAAACACAGCTCCCTGAATCTATAACTATCTGTTAGGAGAACTTGAGTTTACTAGACCTCACCCCCATTAAAATGAGACCATGTAGATGCAGAATAGACTAGATGGCCTTCCTGACCCCTTTAGGATCTCTTCAGATCATGGGAATATAAACCACTGAAGAGGAGCCCAGGGAGCCTGGGGCATGGCCGGTGGCATCCCTGCCCCCCCTACCCACGTACTTAGTCTTGAAGTCCTCCACACTGTCCTGCATGACCTTCAGCTCAGACTGCAGGCGCCCCTTGTCATTGCTCAAGCCATCCAGCTGCTTCCTCAGGACACTGATGTAGGCCTCGAATAAGGGTTCCAGATTTTTGCTGGACGTGGTGGTTGTCTGCTGCTGGAGGAGTTTCCATTTGGTCTCCAGGACCTTGTTCTGTTGCTCCAAGAACCGCACCTGTGTTGACAGAGGCACCGGCCGACTGGTGAGGGGCTGACACTTTGGCAGAAGGGCCAGCCAAGGCCAGCACCAGCTCCATCATTCCTTGCCAACCAGGCAGCCCAAGAGCCACCTGAGCAGGGCTGCGCTGTGGCCGCTCCAGGGCGCCGTTCACTAGTGTCAACGTGGCAGGCCCACTCCTGAGAGCAGAGCCGCACATAGGCCACGAGGGCCGGGAGAGCAGAGCCTGGTGGCGCGGCAAGAAAGCTCCCCAACCACTGGCATCCAAAGGCCCCGGGATGAGTTACTCGTGAAGAGCATTGAACTTCTATGAAATAATGAAAGAAGACAATAAAATTAGAAGAAGCAGCCACATTCTAGGGGCTGTGGCATTCAAAGTGATCCTGACCCAAGGCAAAGGAAAGATAAATTCACTAAGATATTTTTAAACACGCTTACTTATAAACCGACCTAGTGTAAACCTGTGCACAACTGACTATAGCTGCTTAAGATCAGGGACCTACACATTGTCTGAGTCTCAGCTGAACTCCTTCCTTCAAGGGGACCTCCCTGAATGTCCCCTCCCTCAGAGAAGAGATCTGGCCAAGGTAGCAGCCTACATGACCTTTCCGCTTTATGAGCTTCAGAATTGAAAGGACAGCAGGTAAGGCTGACTGATGACAGTTTGAACCAAAAGATTAGGATGAGATGAAGTGAGAAAAGGAAGCACCAAACCTTTAGTCTCCCTTTCACATCTGAATGTCTGAGTCACAATAAAGGCTCTGTAAGCTACTATGGGTTTATTCAAAGTGACAAAAGGAGCAAATACTCCCATTCAATCTGCTCCAAGATTGTTACCTCTTGCCCCATCCATTTAAGAGGACTTAGACATTAATGCACAAAGAGCAGAGGCAGCCTTGACCCCCTGGGCTGCCCTCACACGGGCAGTCATTAATCTTTATGTGACTCAGCCCTCTGGGGTTCCTCTGCTCACTATCATCCATCACACTTGGCTGTAATTGAGATCAAAGGACTTGAATTTTTAGGCTTTGCATGAAGAAAGAAGTTGGGCTACAAAAATAAAAGGAGGAACCCATGCCTTCTGCCTTTCAAACAGACCCAGAAGTGAGCAATTTTGTCCATTTCTTTCAGAAGGATGAAAGAAATGACCCTCCTATTGAGACCGAAAATCCGCTGTTGGTCTCAATCCCTCTCTCCTTTGAAAACACAGCTTGATTTTCTTCTGCTCCAAGAACAGAAACTCCAATAATTAAATTGATAATGGAGCTGGCTGTGTTATTCCCCAAAACAGAAAAGAGCAGAGAAATAATGACCTCCACTTTATAGCCAGGGTAACTGGAGCAAGAAAAGTCGAATGATTTGCCCAGTATCACACAGTATGTCCAGGGAACGCCAAGCGTTAGCTGCTTTGAGCATCCTATTTTCCCCCCAGCCATGGAACAAAAGAGAAAGACTCAGAGTAATGATTCCCCTTTTCCAGCTGAAAACTGAGGCCCAGAGAAGTTCAATGGCTTGTCCAGTGCCTGTGGAGGCTCTGGTCTGAAATCCCCCATCTCTACCCCTATCTTCTACCACCCATCTCTGGTCAAGGGGATGTTCACCTTGTCAATGAAGGAGGCAAACTTGTTGTTGAGGGTCTTGATCTGCTCCCGCTCTTCAGTCCGGACCTTCTGGATCTCGGGGTCAATCTCCACGTGGAGTGGGGTCAGCAGGCTCTGGTTGATGGTGACCTCCTGGATTCCCCCAGCGGGGCAAACCGGGAAACCAGGACCACCCTGGCCACTGAAGGAGCCCCCAAATGCACCGCCAAAGCTGCCAGCACCACCAAAACCAGCGCCGCCAAAACCAGCGCCACCAAAGCTGCCAGCCCCAAAACCTCCAGCACCCCCAAAGCCTTGTCGGGACCCGGCCATGCTGATGGAGAGGCTCTTGTTTCTCCCGAGGTTGTAGAGGCTCCTGCTGCCAAAACCGCCCGAGGAGCAGCGGCCTGCACCCCCAGACATGGAGAATGAGCTGAAGGCAGATTTTCTGCCCCCACCCGTGATGGCCGAACCACAGCTAAAGCCCCGGGAACCGCCTCGGACACACTGCTGTTTGGCAATCATGGCTGGAGAGAGGAAAGCGAGCGCAGAGATATCAGAGAAGTGAGAGGGGCCAGGCCAGTGAATGCCGGAACCCTCAGCCTGGGCCTCTTATATGTGCTGGAGCAGTAGGGCTTGGTTACAGGGGCATAAAGGGAAACATCCAAAACATCTCTGGGCTTGGCCTTTGGCACTGGCCCATCCTTCTCACACCTGCTGAGCATGTCACTAAACACACCTACAGAAGTCATTTGGAGGGCACAGGTTACCAGATCCCATCACACCCCCCTCCAGGGGAGCCTGAGCTGTCGCCCCAGGGCCTCTGATCCTGGGCCCAGCCCACCAGGCCCCCCACCCACTGCACTTCCATCTCATTAGCCTCATTGGCGACCTCCTGCTCCAGACCAGACAACCCATCGCCTGTTCTGTCACTCCACACCTGGGTTCAAGTGCACAGACAGCCACTTACCAGCTCTGCAAACCTTGAGCAAGTCTCCCTCTGAGGCTCAGTTGCTTCATCCTTAAATTGGAAATAATACAAATATTTGCCTTCCCCAAATATTTCAGAAGGAAATATTACAGTGAGATGAGGATTAATGAGGTGTTTGTAAACTGTCAGGAACTGTATGTATATTTATTATCATCATTATTATTCCCCCAGACTCACACACACACATGCAAAAGGGGAACTCTTCCATATTCTACATTCCAGTCTTAACAGCCTTGCAAACCTAGATTAAGACTCATCTCAATTTGACCAATGATTATCAAGAACCTACTATGAAATAGTGAACCCTAATGTAAACTATAGTTACTAGTACAATTATAAAAACGTGCTTTCATCAAATTGTAACAAATGCACCCACTAATACAAGATGTTAATAATAGGGCAGGGGGCGGATGTGGCTCAAATGGTTGGGCGTCCGTCTGCCATATGGAGGGACCTGGGTTCGATCCCCGGGACCTACCGGTAAAACAAAAAATAGATATATAGAAGGCACATGGGCTGCCAGGCTCTGTGTGCCGGTGAGCTGCCAGGCCCCGGGAGCCGTGCAAGATGATGACGTAAAAGGAGAGAGACAAGACAGGATGCTCCGAAAGCTCCGAAAGCTCCGAAAACCAGTAGCTGAGGTGGCGCAGATGGCTAGAACACCTCTCTCCTACATCGGAGGTCTCCAGGATCGAATCCTGTTGAAGACTGGAGGAGGAGGATGAGAAGAGATGAAACAGACACAGAGAATTGCCCAGCGAATGAACACAAAACAGCAAATGGGGAAGGGGGGGTTTAACTTGGATCAAGTAAATAAAATAAATCTTTAAAAAAATAATAATAATAATAGGGCAGCATATGGGAACTTTAAAAGATTAAAAAGAAAAGAACCTAGAATGTGCAGGCTAGGTGCCAAGTAGATAGAAACAAGGAACAAGACACAGTCTAAAGGGGGAGGCAAAAACCCTTCCCTAATAAACCCTGACTCTGGGGCCCTCGGGCCTCATGCTCCCTCTGGGGCCTCGTCTCTCCAGGCTGGGCCCTCACTGTGTGTGCCCTGCTGCTCCGTCTGCTGCCCAGTCATCCACAGAACAGAGCATACTGTTTGTCCATAGCGGGCCCAGCATCCGAGGCAGGAATCCTGATTTCTTTGGTGCCGGGGACTCCTTTGGCACTCTGGGGAAATCTCTGGGCCCCTTCTCAGAGCAATGTAATCGCAAAATCCTAGCTTTGAATCCCAAGGCATGTGACAGATCTGTGCTCAGATCTCGGATTTGAACACTTACTAGCTGTGCAGACCTGGGCAGGCCACATAACCTCTCTGAACCCATTTGCTCATCTATAAAATGGAGATACCTGTGTCACAGGTGATGGGACAATATACCTACAGTACCGGGCACATAGTAGGTCAGCAGGCATCATTCTCTTCCCACCCGGGTTTTGCCACTGCCACTTACAAGGAGGAATTCAGTGACTCTGCATTCCCCCTCCTCTCCTGGCCTCACCTCTCCAGGCAGGAAGAGCAGTGCCAGGGCCTGGATAATTCCCTCAGGCCCAAGCTGACCCTGGCTGAATGAAAGCCAGCCACAGCAAAAAAGAACAGAGCAAAGAGAGACGGCAGAGACCCTGGGGTGAGAAGAGAGTGGTCAGTGGCTCCAGGCCTCAGGGACAGGGCCATGTAGAAGGCGGCCAGCTCCTTCTCTCTCCCCTCCTCCACCCTGGACCCCTCTCCCCCTCCCTCTGATCTGCACCCCAATCTCCTTCCCCATCCACCTCGGCCTCTGCTGAGCTGCCTCGCCCCTACCCAGGTGGCCCCTAAGTAAATGGACAGTTGGGGTGGGGGTGGGGGGAGGCTATGACAGGGAGGACAGGAGGGCGTCCATGGGA
>JAQZBX010095582.1:0-11892 GCA_029593785.1 Cabassous unicinctus
TATTCTTTTGTCAATGTAGGCTGCTTGTGAGTTTCTAGAAATTTGTCCATTTCATCTAATTTATACATCTTGTTGGCATCCAGTGTTTCAACATGATATTCTTATGTTAACCCTTATCTCATTTTTTTATTTTATGCATTTTAACTTTCTCTCCTTTTCATTTTAAGTTTAGCTAATGGTTTGTCAATTTTATTAATATTTTCAAATAACCACCTTTTGGTTTTGTTAGTTTTTTCTAGTGTTTTCTTAATCTCAATTTCATTAATTCTGTTCTAATCTTTTCCCCCTTTCTGTTTGCTTTAGAATTGGTTTGCTGTTCTTTTCTAATTCCCTCCAGGTGTGCAACAAGGTTGTTGATTTTATCTCTTTCTTATTTTATAATATAGGCATTTTTGGCTACAAATTTCTGTCTCAGAACTGCTTTTGCTTCATCCCCTAGGTTTTGATATGTTCTGTTCTTATTTTCATTCATTTCAGGGTAATAACTGATTTCTTTTGCAATTTCCTCCTTGACCCACCAGTGTTTATGAGTGTGTTGTTTAACTTTCATATATTTTTGATTATTCTGGTTTTCTGCCCTTATTCATTTACAGCTTCATTCCCTGAGTCCCAGCTGTAATACTTTCATATTACATTCTGAAACTAATTTCAGAAAATTACTTAGTATAATTTCAATCTTTCTGAATTCTTTGAGAGTTGTTTTATGGCTCAGCATGTGGTCTATTCTGGAGAATGATTAATGTGTACTCGAGTAGAATGTATATCCGACTCTAATTGTGCATAATGTTCTGTATGTCTATTAGGTCTAGATCTTCTATCATTATTCAAGGATTCTGTTTCCTTATTGACCCTCTGCTGTGATGTTCTATATTGTGGTCATAATTGTGTATTAAATTCTCCCACTATAAATGTAGAGTCATCTATTTCTCCACTTAGATCTTCCAATGTTTACTTCATGTATTTTGGGGCATCCTGGTTAGGTGCATAAGTGATTATTATTGTTTTTCCTTCTTAATGATTACCCCTTTTATAAATATATAGTGTTCTTCTTTGTCTCTAACAAACTTTTTGCATTTAAAGTCTATTTTGTCTGATATTAGTATAGCTACTCCTTCCTGTTTTTGCATGTAAAATCTTCTTCCAACCCTTCACTTGCAACCTTCTTGTGTCCCTGGATCTAAGGTGAGTTTCTTACCTTGTAGAGAGCATATAGATCAGTCATATTTCCTTATTCATTTTGCCAATCTGTGTCTGTTGATTGGGAAATTAATCTATTATCATTCAATGTAATTACTATCCAGGTTTTAATTACATTAGCTATACTTTCTTTAGGTTTATATATGTCATATTTTGCTTATTTTTCTCTTTTTTCTTTTTAGTTATTCTTACTATTCCTTTCTCCACACTCCTCCAACTCTTTTACTCCTGTTTTTTTTTCTTTCAACTTGCACAAATCATTTTATTATTACTTGAAGGGCAGGTTTCTTATTGAAAACTCTCTTAATTTCTGTTTATCTGTGAATATTTTAAACTCTCCCTCTTTTTGGAATGTCAGTGTTGCTGGATACAGAATAATTGGATGACAGGTTTTTTGTTTTGCTTTTGCTTTTGTTGTTGCTTTTTGAACCTTAACAACAACATATCACTGCTTTGTTGCCTCCACGGTTTCTAATGAGAAATCAGGGCTCAATTTTATTAAGCCCCTTGTATGTGATGGATCTATTTCCTCTTGCTGTTTTCATTATTCTTTATCTTGAGCAATGGGCAATTTGATAAGTATATGTCTTTGTGTATGCCTTTTAGGATTTATACTACTTGGTATGCACTCTACTTCCTAGAAAAGTATGTCCATGTTTTTCAAAAGAGTTAGGAAATTTTCAGCCTTTATTTCTTCCAATACCTGACAACTTTCATTCTTTTCTCCCTCCAGGATGCCTATACTGTATATCTTCATGTGTTTCATGTTGTCATTTTATTCCCTGAGTCCCAGTTGGATTTTTTCTCTCATTTCACATCGATTAAACTGGCCACTATTATAAAGTCAGAAACCTGTAAAGGTTGTGGAGGAAAAGGAGAGATAGGAATGCTTATTCACTGATGGTGGAATGTAGAATGGTACAGCCACTATCGAAGACTTTTTGACAGTTCCTTAGGAATTTGCAACTATTCTTGCCATGGGACCTGGCAATAACATTTCTAGGTATATACCCAGAATAACTGAAAGCAGTAGCACAAATAGTCATCTGCACACTGATGCTTATAGCAGCATTATTCACGATAACTAAAATTTGGGAATAACCCAAGTATCTATCAACTGATGAATGAATAAACAAGTTGTGGAGTATGCACATGATGGAATATTATGCAGCTGTAAGAAGTAAGGAAGTTGTGAAACATATGGCAATATGGATGAAACTGGAAGACATTATGTTGAGTGAAGCAAGCCAGACACAAAAGGAAAAATACTGTATGACTTGCAATATTAGGAATGAAATATATTATGTGAAATATATATTATGTGAAGTATGAATATGAGTAAAACTGCATGTATAAGACCATTTTTCTTGAAGCTGACAAATGTAGGTTCATACTTCAAAATGTTAATGTTAGACAAAAATACATTATACTAAGTGAGGGAAAACAGACACAGAGGACTACATATTGTATGATTCCATTTATATAAAATGTATATAAATTCAAATTTATAAAGAAATTAGATGAGTGGATATGTATGGATGAAGAAGAAATGCTAAGGGGTATGGAGTCTTTCTTTTTTGAGTAATGAAATTGTTCAAAATATAAGATGTTGCATATCCAACATTATGATTATATTAAAACCATTGAGTATACACTTTTGATAGATCATATGGTATGTGAATATATCTCAATTAAACTACTTAATAAGCAAATATATGCAAGAATAGCCAAAAATAGCAGGTATATACAGCAGGGGAAAGTCAAGAGATTGAGATGTAAGCAAATTTCTTGTTTGTTTGTTTGTCTGTTTTGTCATTAATATTATTGAAATAATATAAATGCTCTAATAATGATTGAAGTGATGAATGCACAACTATGTCATTATACCAAATACATACTTTGATTAAATATTTGGGAGAATTGTGTGCTTTATTAATATGTATCAATAAAAATGTAAAAAAATATATATAAAATATAAAATAAAAACATTAGAGGCATATAATAACTGATTTGAAATGTTAGAATAACTAATATGTGAATTTAAACACAGAACATTTGTACTTGAAAAGATAGAACAGACAGATTAAGCAATGCAAATATAATGAACACAGTCTCAGGGAACTGAATGTCAACATGAAATGCACACACACATATGTGTTTAGGGGTCGCAGAAGGAAAAGAGAATGGAAAAAGTATAGAAAGAATGTTTGAGGAAATTCTGACTGAAAAATTCCCCACCCTTATGAAAGACATGAATATCAGTGTTCAAGAAGGATAACATACCCCAAACAGAAAAAAACAAATAGACTTACTCTGAGACATCTGAAATTCAGAATATCAAAGACCAAAGAAAAAGAGAGGAATTTCAGAGCAGTAAGAGAATAGTAATGGATTCCTTCCAAGAGAGTCTCAAAAAGTCTAAGTGTTGATCTCTAATGAGAAACCATGAAGGTAAGAAGGCAGTGCTATGTTATACTTGAGGTATAAAAAGAGAAGAATAGCCAGCCAAGGATGCTTTATTGGGCAAAAGTATCCTTCAGAAATGAAAGCAATTTAAAATTCTTTGCATACAAACAAAGCGGAGGGTCTATGTTACCGAAAGTCTGAATCTACAAGAAATATTATAGGTTGTTTTAAAGTCTGAAAGAAAAAGACAATAGAAATAGCACTTGAGAAGAGTGTAGAAATGAAGAACATAAGTAAGAGAAACTGAAATGGTTAAACAATAGTCAGTAGTCATAAAGTTAAACAATATGACAACAGGAAGCCAAGGGAAAAAATTGTCAAAGTAATATATTTATAGTAGTAATGCTGGATGTTAATGGATTGAACTCACTAATTAAAAGGCATAAAGTGTTTAAAATGGTTAATATTAATGAGCTATCTATTTGTGGTCTACAAGAGACTCATCTAAGCTAAAAAGACACAATGAGGCTGTTAGTGAAAGTTTTGGGAAAATCCATATCACAGGAATAGTAGTAAAAAAGATTAGGTGTATTGATAGTAATATGGATTAAAATAGATTTTAAATGTAAAACTTTATAAGAGATTAGGAAGTTTACTATATTTTAATAAAAGGGACAATTTACATGGAAGAAATAACAATAATAAATATTTATTTGTCTAACAGAGATGACCCAAAATACATGAGACACACATAGGCAAAACTGAAGGGGAGAAATAGATTTCTTTACAATCATAGTTGCAGACTTCAATACTCCACTTTCAAGATTATATTGAACACCTGGACAGAAGATAAATAAGAAAACAGAGAGCTTGAATAATATGTTAAATGAACTAGAACATTACCTCCCATAATAGCAAGATATACATTCTTCTCAAGAGCCTATGGATCTTTCCCAAGGATAGACCATTTACTGGGGCATAAATCATAGTTAATAAATTTAAAAGCACTGAAATTATACAAAACAATTTCTCTGATCATAATGGAATAAAGTAAGAAATTTATAACAGGAAATAATTTGGAAAATTAAATACTTGGAGGTTAAACAATATACACTTACATAATCAATAGGTCAAAGAAGAAATTGCAAGAGAAATTAGCAAATTCTTCAAGACAAATGACAATGTGAGCACAACATATCAAAACTTTTGGGATACAGCAAAGGAAGTGCTGAGAGGGAAATTCATAGCCCTTCAGTGCTTATTAAAAAAAAAGAGCTAAAATGAAAGACCCAAATGCACTTGCAGAATAAATAGAAAAAGAAAAATTCCAAAGGTAGCAAAAGGAAAGAAAAAAATAAAGACTAGAGTAGAAATAAATGAAATGGAGAAATAAAAAAAAGAAACAAGAGAAAATCAACAAAACTAAAAGTTGATTCTTTGAAAAGAACAACAAAATCAATAAATGCTTAGACCAACAAGATAAAAAGAGAGAAGATGCAAATAAATAAAACCAGAAATGAGAAGGATATCAGTATCACTCACCCAGCAGAAATAAAAGAGATCATAATTGGATACTATAAAAAACTGTATGCCAGAAAACTAGATATCATTGATGAAATAGAGAAATTTCTGGAAACACATGAACTAATAACTCTGATCCTGAAAGAAACAAAAGAACTCAAAAAAATCATAAGTAGAGAAATTGAAACAATCATTTAAAATCTCCCCAAAGAGGAGCAGATGTAGCTCAAGTGATGGAGCATCTACTTCCCTTATAGGAGGTCCCAGGTTCAATCCTTGATACCTCATAACAACAAAAAAACAAATGATACAGCTGAAGGAGCTAGTGGAGCTCAGTGGATGAGCACTGGTTTCCCACATAAGAGGTCCCAGATTCAATCTCCAACTCCGAGAACTGAAAAAAAAAATCATCTTTTACAAAGTGTTAAGAATATGGTGATGGAGATACATGGGAAAATTGCAACAAATGTAAATTATGGACAATAGCTAACAGTAATATTGCAATATTTTCCAATTGCAAGAAGACATTTCAATGCTGAGGGAAAACAATAGCAGGGTATAAAGGGGCATTGGATTTTTCCTTTTTAGAGTAATAAAGACATTCTAAACTTAACTGAGTTGATGACAGCACAACTCTGTGATGAAAACGAGGGTCATGGTGTGCACACTCTGAATGGATTGTGCAAACAATGGAATGAAATAACATAGGGAATCCAGAGGTAGATTATTCACTGTGATTAACAGGACAAACATGAGCATATTCTCAAGTGAATGATAAATATGTAATACTAATATAGGATATCAATATTTGGGTGGGTTGGGGGAAAATACACCAAACGTAAGATATGGGTAATAGTTAGTAGCAATATGTTGATGATGCTCTTTCATCATTTGTAACAAATGTTTCACACAATGCAAGGTGTTCATAGGGGTGGGGGTGATATGTGGGAGCCCTCTATGATATTATGCATGTTTGTTTTGTAAGTTCATGATGTTTACTGAGCACTTATAGTTTATGTATTTCATGTATGAATGATATACTTCAATAAATTGTTTTTTAAAAAATAAACCCGTAGTTCTTAGAAAATAATTAAAACATAAAAGTAAGATAGAATTCACAATTTTGTAAATTCAGTGTAATAATTCAGGAAAGATTCATTAAGTCATCATTTGAAATGTGGCTAGAGAACAGAATACATACACCTTACCAAATATCCTACAGATCACCTGCTAGTTACAATGAAAGAAACAAAAATATAACACAAAAATTGAAAATAACTTTTACAAAGGTACAGAATGATGGACACCACTCTAATCAAATCATCAAAGCTAGCATCAATTATAGTGAAATAACCTGGCTCTGTGTCTTCACAAGTACAAGATCACCTATGAATTATTCTTGGCAAAAATTGCAACCCCAATACAATGAAGCCTTCAGATTAAACTTTCAGTTTATTAGAAACACAGGGCATAGAGTTCCAAGTTCATGCCATGGGGAAACAGCTATACAAACTGGTGAACTACTTAAAGACAAATGCAAGGCCTGTTTACAAGTCAATATCATTTTCAAAGGAGAATTAAAAAAGCTGTGGCGTGTTCTTAATTTCATAAAACCAAAAAAAAATTGAAATTTGAATATGGAATATATTTACATAACATTAGAGAATTATTAGTTTTTGGTGTATGAGAATGTTTTTCCTTTTGAAATATACACATTAAAGTATTTAGGATGAAGTGTTTTGATGTCTGAAAGGTATTTCACATGTGTCAGCATAGATAGAAAGTTAAAGTAGATATTGTCATATGTTATCAATTGTTAAATTTAGGAGGATTTACTTTATAGAGCCAAATTGGTGTGGTTTCAAGGCCTAGTTCATTCTCTTTTGAGTTTTTGGAGAATTTGTGAACGTTTAAAAAGTGTCTAAAAGGTTCTATTTTCTCATCTGTACAATGAGGTTTATAATGGTATCTGTTTCGCAGGATTGCTCTAAAATGACATAATCAAATGCAATACAGGTATGTTATTTACTTTTCAGGATGTTGGAGCAAATTTCCTGGTTAGAAATGAAGAAATAACCTTCTCATGTTACTATTCATTACAACATGTTTTGAATGTTCATGTCACTAGCACAAACCAGAACATTTAATGTTGTTTGATTTTCCAAAATTATGGAGACAATGACTATTCATTGATTCTCTATCATTTTCCAAAAGCTGGCATTAGGAAGATAGCTATGAAAACAAACAACAAAGAAAAAATTCAGGCAATGTCCTTGCCTTCAAAGAGTTGATAATTTGGTTTGGGAAGACAGTAAACAAATAAATTGATATATTATCCCTTTGTGGGTGTCATGCCTTCTAACGAAAAATAAAGCAAAGTGAGGTGGCTAGAAAGAAGGGTCAGGGAAGGTCACCCAGATTATGTAACTTTTGTGTTGAGCCATATTTAAAATTATAATATAAATATAAGTGGATAAATAAAATAAAAAATTCAGTTTGGTGGCAGGAATA
This sequence comes from Cabassous unicinctus, assembly GCA_029593785.1. NCBI lineage: Eukaryota > Metazoa > Chordata > Mammalia > Cingulata > Chlamyphoridae > Cabassous > Cabassous unicinctus. Next base: position 7,636 of record JAQZBX010095582.1, read on the forward strand.
TTGAAGTAAGAAAAACTATTAGATCTTTCTAATTTATGTTCTAATTTATGTTCTAATTTATGTTTCTAATTTATGTTCTAATTTCTTATAAGTACTAGTAGCTTACCTGTGGATCACAGCATCTGGAAATGAGAGAGCACCTGTTCATTGTCTCTTCAATTATATCTGCCCATTCCTTTCTATGTTTACTGTCCTTGCACTATCAAAACAGAAATAAATACCTTTCTGTTTTTCTTGGCATACATCTTATTCCATCCCTTCTGAATTCAATTATTTTGATTGCTTTCCTGATAATTAACTTTTATATAACAAATAATTGGTGTTATATTTGAATTGAAATAGAGAACAGTACTTTTAGGTCCATAAAACCAGTACCCCCATTTCAAAGATGAAGAAATGGAGGCTTAGGTAGTTTAGTTCACTGTCCCGTGTTCTCAGAGATAGTAAAAGGCAGAGCCAAAAGACAAACCCCTGCTTGCCAGTTCCTGAACCAGTAATTTTCCAACTGCTATTAAGGAAATTCTACCTTATTTCAGTATGTCCTAATTTCTTATTTTTCATAAAGGCCTGGCTTAATTCCTGCTTCAGTGCTTTTCTTCAGAAGTACCCCTTGCTAGGAGGGCCTTTCCACCATCAGCTGAGTTATCTAGTTGTAGCATTTCCTGACCACACTGCTCTCATTGGTATCTTTCTCTGGCCAGCATGTCTTGATGTTTCCCAATGAGAATAGGCTATGAGCACTTCTCCAAATCCTTCTGTTTCAAATCTTAGGCTTCACATACGGCTGTGACAGAGCTGAATATTCATTTTTAGAATTCTCAATCTCTTCTTTTCATAATGTTGGCTTTAACTCTGATTTTAAAGCATTGGCCTTCACTCATATTCTGATTTATAACACAGTAAATCTCAATCCAATCCTCTATGACAATTCCCTCACAATTTTTAAGCCACAGCAATTATAACAATAGTCTGCATAGTTGATTTGGTAGAGACATATAAAAATTTGTATTTATTGTCATTTGGGTTATATCAAGTTTTCACATTCATTTCCAATGTCAAAATCCATATCTTTATACCCAAGGCTCTAAATTTATTTTTAAAATTGAATATTTATGTGAGTTTTAATCAAACCTTAAAATGCTTACTTTTCAGTATAACAAATGGCTGAACTCTTACTCATTTTCACACAGAATGAGAATTCCTCTTAACTTACAATAGCAGTATTTATTGGAAAGTATAAGCTAATGATTAGAATTATCAAATCAAGTACAATTTGTTGATGGTAATTTGAAAGTGCAGTGTAACAACTTACTAGTGGGACCCAGTAAGTTACCAGGATAGAGTGCCTAGATGTGACACTCTAGAGGCTAACCTATACTTGGATAGGGAAAATATTCTTCTTATTGATAATCTTACTAAAATAACAATGTCTAATCCCAGATTATGTACAGAAAGATGTGAAAATATTTGGTGCCTGTGGTGTTTTAAAGCTGTTTGTACATCATAAAACATGTTCTTAAATTTAATCCATTCCTGTGGGTGTGAATCCATTGTAAGTAGGAATTTTGATGAAGATACTTCAGTTAAGATGGGACCCACCACATTCAGGATGGGTCTTAATCCTATTACTGAAGTCCTTTATAAATGGAATGAAGAGAGAGAGATAGTCATGGAAGCAAGAAGGTAAATTTCAATAAAACCCAGAGAAGGGAGAGACCAGCAGATGCCATGTGACTTGCCATGCAGAGCAACTAAGGACCACTTATAGCTGGTCTTTCAGTAGTAAGCATCACCTTAATGATGCTGTGATTTGGACATTTTCCTGGCCTCAAACTGTATGCTAAAAATTTCCCAGTGTTTAAGCCAACCCATTTCAATGGTATCTGCCTTAAGAAGCCTAGAAAACTAATATCATGCTTTCATTCACTTTGACTTCAGTAGGCTGAGTCCCAGAAAAACTATGTGCTCAGGGAAAATGTGTGGGAACTATTTGTGGTTAACTGAGCTGAGGACATAATTGGGGAAACTGTAATGACTTCACCAATCTCATGAAGATCATAAGGTGAGAATTTTGATCAGGAGATAAAGGTGCTTTCCCATTCCTTTCAATTATCTTGGTGATTTTTGCCATTCTTCATTCTGTTTTCCCATTTCCCACTCAACCTTCATTTTCCCTCTAACTCATTTTTCCTTGATCATTGTACTGCTGCACTGTGAACATTTCTACCATGAAAGGCAGAAGTCACCCAGCTAGGCACTGGGAGAAGACTCCATAGGGAAGACATTCATTTCCAGACAAAGGCCATTCAGCAGGGTGGCCTCATTTTCAAGTTCAAAATTTGATCATAGATTAACAGCCCAGATACAATGGTCAATGTCCCTGGACACTGGACATATTTTCTGACAGGCAGAATCCATGACTCTCAGGTAAATATTCCCAACCCTGGACACATTTCAAGCTGTCTTGTGATGGGGGGAAATTGCAGAGCCTTAACACAAGCCTGTGGTCAATTATCATGTTACTAACTTTGAATTGAGTTCTCAGCAAGTAGCTAAGGACAGACCTGAGAGTTATTTCAATGTGAAGAGTTGACCTGGCAAATCCTAAAAAAAGCATGTCCTTCTTCCCTTCCCAGTTTTGCAAGGATCTTTCCTTTGATGTCTTCCCCAGTCCCTCCCAGTGGATATCCTTCCATTTTAGGGAACAAAGAACAAAGAAAGGAAACTGCTTTATATACTCCTACTCCCAACCCACCTAGGTCCACTATGTCCAGCAATCAATACCAAGGACACCATACAAATGTTGAGAGTCACACAACATTCGCTGAGCTGTCTGCTCCCTCTCTGGGCTTGCGAAAGAGAGGGAGGGTACATCACTGATGAACACTTTTCATTTGGGACGGACAGGGAAACACATCTCACAGTAGACTCCATCATTATTCCCTTCATATAGAGTCACAGATCCTACAACTCTAGAGTATGCTCAGTGATAGAAGAATTACAAGTGGTGCAGTTCACTCCATTTCATTACGGCTCTCCCACCTTCATCAAGAAGACAAAGCTGTCTTAGGTGAAGGTGTCATCTCTTCTGACAATAGATTGATAAACATAAATTACTTCCCATCCTTCTGAACTCAGCATTGAACAATCCCCAGTCTTCCACATCTCACATTGGAGATATGTGAGGATTCATGCTCCCATCCTTCCTAAAAGGTAGTTTCTGGTTTTGTTAGGTCTGTGTATTCCCATCCATCCCATTCTCCTAAAGAAAGTGGGGGAGGGTAGGGAACAACTGCTTGAGAAAGGGACTGGGTTTGGGGTTTTAATGGATTTTCATTCCTTCACAGATTCCTAGAGATTTTAAAGGCTGTTTTTAAAAATTTTTAAATGAAAATTTAAGAAAAAAGTATTTTACATGAAAAAGATATCGAAAATGGAAATGAAGGATGGCTGGATAACAGTGGGTCCAATGTCAGTGTTAACTTCCTTCCTTTAACATGGCCTTCTTTTAAAGGCTCAAACAGGCACTTATTATGTGCTTAAGCTACTCAAGTGATTGGAATACCCTAAACCTCCACCCAAATGTTGTAAAGACAGACATGACCTTCATTCATTTGAACAAATAAATTTATTTTTAGGGAGTTTTTTTGAGGTAGGAATATAAAACATACTATCTAAGGGAGGAGGATTTATGATTGAGTGGGGGAGGCATGCCATAAAGCAGAGCAGGGGGAAGCAGTGATGGTGGCTTGGGGGACCTGGCACCCTTGGCACCTGCTGGTAGGCCCTGGTGGGAGTTGCTGGCTCCCTGGGGAAAATGGAAGGACAATGACTTGGACACAGTTGCTGGGAGAAAAGCATTGACAAAGGTGGTTTCCAGGCAACTATATGACTCTTCCCATTTTTCCATGGACAAATCCACTGGACAATTAGGCTAACCCTTTTCCAGTGTTTGTTTTTATGAGGACTATGTGCCTTTGGGGGCAATAGTTTCATTGTTGATCTCCAGTCCTGGGCAGAGTGGTTCAACCCTATGTTGAGGGAAGGCCCTAACCCCACCGCCTCTTCCAGGTACTCTTCTGAATACAGATTTTCTGAGTTTCACTTTTCTATATTTTGGTTTAAATTGGTTCCCTGGACCTCCCAAGGGGTTTGGACCTTAGATGCCTTTTCCTTCTGTTGGCCCTCTGTCCTCATGTTGGATGTAGGGACCCTGGGATGTGGCCATATCTCTTCTGTGCATAGTTGGGATCTGGG
>JAQZBX010095583.1:0-11899 GCA_029593785.1 Cabassous unicinctus
CATTAAGAAAATAGAAAGAATGAATAATACAAATGAACTAGACCTAATAGACATATATAGAACTTTGCATCCCAAAACAGCAGGATATACATTCTAGTCATTCATAGATCTTTCCCCAGGATAAACCACATGTCGGGTCACAAAACAGGGCACAATAATTTTAAAAATATTGAAATTATGCAAAGCACTTTGTCTCTCCATAATGTAATGAAGTTGGAAATCATTAGCAGTTATAAAAAAGGGTAAATTCACAAATCTATGGAGATTAACAACACACTCAAATAATCACTGGGTCAAAGAGAAAATTGCAAGAGAAATCAGGAAATATCTCAAGATGAATGAAAGCAAGAACACAACACATTGAAACTTATGTGATTCAGCAAAGGCAATGCTGAGAGGAAATTTTATAGGCCTAATTGCTTACATTAAAAGAGAAGAAAGGGCTAAATCAACGACCTAACTTCACACCTTGAGGAGCTAGAAAAAGGACAGCAAACTAATCCTAAAACAAGCAGAAGGGTAGAAATAAGGATTAGAACATAAATAAATGAAATTAAGGACAAAAAATATAATCAACAAAAGCAAATTTAACTCCTCGAAAGGTCATCAAAATCAACAAACTCTTAGCTAGATTGACAAAGAAAAACAGAAAAACAGAGAAAAGTTACAAATAAATAAAATCAGAAATGAATAGTGGAATATTACTACTGAACCCACAGAAAGAAACAGGAACATAATGTGAAAAATTTTATGCCACCAAACTAGAGAAAAAAGTGAAATTGAAAATTTCCTTTAAACACATGAACAACCAACAGTGACCCTAGAGAAATATAAGACCTCAACAAACCAATCCCAAGGAAAGCGATTGATACAGTCACCATAACCTCCTATAAGTGAAATACCCAGTACCAGATGGGTTCAATGGTGAATTTTACCAATCATTCAAAGATGATCTCTCACAAGTCTTGTTCAAATCATTACAAAATTTTGAAGAGTAGGAATCACTACCAAACCCATTCTATGAAGCCAAAAACACCCTAACAATAAAGCCAACTAAAGATACTATGAAAAAAAATTACAGACTAATTTCTCTAATAAATGTAGATGCATACATCTACAACAAAATAATTGCCAATTGTGATGGTTAGGATAATGTGTCAAATCAGCCAGTTAATGGTGCCCCGTTGTTTGGTCAAGCAAACACTGTACTAATTGTAATATGAGGGCATTTTATGGACTCTAATCGTCAGTGAGTTGATTGCATATATGGCTGATTACTTCTACAACTGAGGAGATTGCCATCAGCAATGAGTGATGGCTTATTCAATTAGTTGAAAGCCTTAAAAGGAGAAGTGATTTCAGCATTCAGAGAGAGAATTTCCATCTCAAATTCAGATAGACAGCATCTCCTGTGGAAGTCATCAAGGACCATCAGTGGAGACTCTGACTTGCAGCCTGCCTTATGGAATTTGGACTTGTCCATCCCCATACTCACATGAAGCAAGTTTACAAAATCTCATTCTATTTACAGATATCTCCTGTCAGTTCAGTTCCCCTAGAGAATCCTGGCTAATACTGATTGGAACCAGGAATTGTTCTTGAGAAACACAATCTTAAAAGTAATATTTTAGAATTGGTTCTGGGATTTCTGCAACTTGCTTTCTATTTTTATTCAATTCAAGGGCACTAATGACTCTGTTTCCAATAATCACTGCCACTGACAGTCCATTTCATGAGTTTGCAATAGAGATATGCAAAATATCACCACAGGATACGAACACTTTAAGCATATGATAGACAAGGCTCTGGGTGTGAGTATTTTTAACACCTTCACAGAGTTTTGTGGAGTCAAAAGTTGCAGTGATGTTGTCTGGCTTTTCCTAAATATGCTGAACAAAAAAGAAAGGGATGAGATGTAGGCTTTGAATTTACAACTTAAGTTCCACATAAATGACTTGAATGTTCATTCATTCATGAATGTGTCCCTTGAAAAAAAAAATCTTGTTTCATGCTGCTGCAGACTTCAGACCTCGGAAAACCAGACACAGAGTGTCATTGTGCAAATAGCAGAGTTCCAAGGGAAACTAAAATCTCGACCTTGCAGGGTGCTGCTATAAATGTGATGGGATTGATTTGAAAGGAGTGGAATTCTGAGGATTTGGATGGAGACATGAATTGATGATGATGGCAGTGGGGACATTGAAACCTTAAATTTTGTTGATTCATTGCCAGATAAATCTGTAATTGCTCTTAGGAGATAGCCACCCACCATCTTCCCGAACCTGAGGAGAGACTACCCTACTTCTACCATGCCCTAGGGAGTTAACAAACAGATTTTGATCTGTTCTCAGAAATCTGTCATCCAACCCCCACCTGAAGAGATTAATCCTGCCTCACCAGGTAAAAATGCAAGAGAATGCCCTGACGTAATTAGTTTTCAAGACACTTGCAATGCTGCTTCTTACCCACCTCCATCACCCCTCTTTACTTTCAGACCTATAACTAGACTAAAGCCATTATAAGACCACAAAGGTGAGGTACAAAGTGTGACCAATTAGGAATTATGTTATACTCCATAAGAACAGCATGAGTTTTCCAATTTATATATATAGACATCAAGGGAATATGTGTGCACATGGCTATTAAGTGTGTACGATAATAGTGGAAGGAATATAAAGTTGGATCAGGCTAAATATATTGATATGGGCCCACTAAGCAGAGATTATGGATACAATGTTAGAGCTTCAGAGGCTAGAAAGGGCTCTAACAGTTTGTGTGGCTGGTTGAAATATGGACCAAAAAATGGCCAATATTGCCTGAGTTTGAGATGCCAGAATTGCCTTGGTATATTGTAGATGAGTGAATCCAAAGGCTTAAAAAGACTGGAGTGTTAGGATGGATTTACCATCTGAGACCTGCCCACCAACCCCAGGAATGTTCAGAGGACACATATTACACCAGGACTCTGAGGAATATATTTGTGAGACTAACTCTATATTACCTGAAGAGCTCTGTGGTTTCTCTTCTCTGTAGGTCAGATATTACCATGTGAACGGCTGCAACATAATTAGGATCCTTAAACACTATGGGGATGACCAGATTCTGGGCTATTAGAAGCCAAGTGGCAACACTTAAAGGCTAGAGAAAGGTGGGTGTGGCTACTGCAATGTAAAGCAGACTAAAATCAGCTATCAAAATAGTTTTAGTTACATGGATTTAATTCATTGGTTATTAGATCTTTGGGTACCTCAAAGTAAAATAGATGGGTTGTCTGTTAAATTCCTACTTGACCTGTGTAAGAAGATTTCTAGGTTGAGAAACAAAAGCTGAATATGAATTATAGAAAAAGAGAGTCATGGCCATTTATCAATTCCCAGACTTGAGATAGCTTACAGACCCAGAACCTTTGAATGAGGGGATAGCCAGGTCCCCTTGGGAAAGGACCATGTTACATAGCCAAAAATTTATACTCTTAAAATTCCTCTCACCCTTCTCCAAAAAGACCTAAAGGCTTTAACCAGGGAAACTGCATTAGGGGAAAGAAAAATGGTCAGGCATTTCAGGGATTATTAGAACTAGCTTAAAAATGACATTAATTCCAGGAGACACAGAATGCCATTGTGTTCCACCAAATCAGAGTAGGTTCTTATGGAGGTTAGGTGATTGATGGAGTTTTAGCTTAGATCCATCTCACAATGGGTCCAATGAGTTTTGGTACCCATTCTGTGGTTATTTCCCCAGTTCCAGAATGCAAAATTGGAAAAGACATACTCAGCAACTGGCAGAAGTGCACATTGGTTCCATGACATGTGGAGTGAGGACTATTATGGGAGGAAAGACCAAATTGTAGGCACTAGAACAGCCCCTACCTAGCAAAATAGTAAATCAAAAGATATGGACTATTGTTAATAGTAATACTTTGATGATGTTCTTTCATAATTTGTAACATATTTCTCAAAAAATATGAGGTGTTGGTGGTGGGGTGATGTATGGGACCCCTGTATGATATTAGGCATATTTATTTTGTAAGTTAATAACTTTTGCTATGCACTTATTGTTCACATATATTCACATATGAATAAAATATTTCAATAAAATGTAAAACAGGGGAAATAAATAAAAAAAGTAATAGCTGATTCCTGCAGGGATTGCAGAAATCAGTGCCATCATCAAGGACTTGAATGATGCAGGATTAGTGATACACATCAAAAATCCATACAACTCTCCTATTTGGCCTGTGCAGATAACAGATGGATTTTAGAGGATTATCTTAAACTTAACCCAGTGGTGACTCCAATAGCAGATGCTGCTCAATATGTGGTATCATTGCTTGAGCAAACTGACATATCTTTTGGTATCTGGTATGTAACTGATGATCTGGAAAATGTTTTTTCTCTATGGCCATTAGAAAGAACCAGCAACTCTGGAGACACTCAGGTCCTACAGTCATGGCAGATAGCTCTGGAGTTTGGTGCCTTGCCAGTGGGCCCTACTTTGGAGGTTCTGCTCCTAAGTGTGACAGAGTTGGACTCCGTTGTGACTTCTCTACACATGCCTTTTCTGTGCCTTCTATTTGAACCTATAGTTGGTGAGGGAGGTGGTAGGTGTACACACAAGAGACTTGACTCTCTGGACTGTCCATGTGCCAACTGGGCCCTGAGCTTCAGCAGAGTTGCATCACTTACTCTCCAGTTCGTTGGACACACCCAGAATAACTAAAAAGGAGGTAAGGATGGACAACCACCACACCCAGGAACCAAGAGAGTCTACAACTGCAAGCAAGAGAGTCCCATCCATCAACTGTATGGGATTGAAGCCCCCTCTCAATTAGAGGTGGAATGGGCATCACCATCCTAGAATCCTCAGATTTAGGGAACAAAACATGGATGAGAGTGGGCTTATTGGTATTCTACTATAGAATTATTGTGATTCTAGCAATGGAGGAAATATCATTGATGTGGAGACAGTAGCCAATGGAGGTCCTGAAAGCAGGGATAGGGTAAAAGAGGTGTAATATTGGGGCAGTTTTGGGACTTGGAATTGTCCTGAATGACATTACAATGATAGATACAGGCCAATATATATCCTACATAACTTACAGAATTGAGAGGGAGAGAGTGAAAACGACAATGTAAACTAAAATCCATCCTTAGTGGCAATGCTCCAAAATGTGTTCATCAATCTCAATGAATGTACCACAATAATGGGAAAAAGTGGGAGGTGTGGGTAGTGGGGCATATGGGAATTCATTTTATTTTTCATGTAACATTTTATGTAATCTAAGTATCTTTTAGAAAAAATAAAAAATATATTAAAAAAAGAAAAGACCACCAGAAACAGTTTGCTTTCAGCTGGCAAGGACAGCAATATACATTCAGTGACCTGCCTCAGGGTATATAAATTCTACAGTCCTTTGTTATAATATTGTCTGCAGGGTACTTTATCATCTCTCCCTCCCACAAGACATCACACAGGTCCATTATATTGATAATATCATGTTGATTGGACTAGTCATCAAGAAGTAGCAACTACTCTAGACTTATTGGTAAGGCATTTACATGATAGATGATATATATGTCTGTTATTGTTTTATTTAGAGAATAATTGTTTAAGGTGATGTGTATGGTTGCCAAGTTGACAAGACATGAACTGTGATGTTTAAACTAATGTGTCAACTTTTCCGGGTAATGGTGTTCAGTTGTTTGGTCAAGCAAAAACTAGGGTAGTTATAATACTTTGGACTTTAATCATCAGTGATTTGATTGCATATATGGCTGTTAATATCTACAATAAATTGAGAATATTGCTGTCAGCAATATATGGCATCTCATTCAATCAGTTGTAGGCATTAAAAGAAGAGGGGATTTAAGCATTCAGAGAAATAATTTGCATCTCTACATCAGACAGCCAGCATCTCCTGGGGAACTCATTAATCATCTTCCTTGGAGTCCCTGACTTGCACCCAGTCCTATGGAATTTGGACTTGTGCATCCCCAAAGTCAGGTGAGACAATTTTATAAAATCTCATACTATTTAAAGATATCTATTGTTTCTATTTCCCTAGAGAAACATAATGCACCAATCAAATCTTAAAGTATTTTTAAAAACTATATATTATAAAGTGGGATTTTTCCTAGCTATGCAAGGCAGGTTCAACACAAGAAAATCAATCAGAGTAATATAGCACATTAATAAATTGAAGAGGAAAAGTCACATAATCATAAAATTTGATGAAAAAAGACATGTGACAAAATCCAGCATCCTTTCTTGATAATACACATGTCAAAAGATAGGAATAAAGGAAACTTTCTCAATGCGATAAAGGGCATATATGAAAAAACCTACATCTAACATCATATTTAATGGTGAAAGACTGAAAGCTTTCCAGTAAGATTGGGAGCAAGACATGGATGCCCACTCTCACTACTGTTATTCAATACTTTTATTCAATAATGTTGAGTCAGAAAAGCCAGAGCAATTAGGCAAGGTGAAGAAATAAAAGGCACACATGTAGAAAGGAAGAAGCAAAACTTTTGCTATTCACTGATGATATGATCCCAAACCTAGAATATCCCAAAAATTGACATTAAAACTATTACATCTAATACATGAGTTCATTAAAGTGGCAGGATAAAAGATAAATACCAAAAAAAATTGGTAGTATTTCTATACACAACTAATATGCCATGTGAGGTAAAGTCAAGAAAAATATTCCATTTACAAAAGTGGTTTAAAGAATAAAAATTTTAGGCATAAACTTAACCAAGGCTATAGTGAACCTGTAATCATAAAATGATATAACATTGCTAAAAGAAAGCTAAGATGACCACAATATATTAAAAGATGTTCTAAGTTCATTGATTGGAAGACTAAATATTGTTAAGATGTCAATTCTACCCAAATTGATTTACAGATTCAATGCAATCCCAAGAAAATTTCCAATCACCTTTTTTGCAGAAATGGAAAAGCCAATTGTCAAGTTTATTTGGAAGGGGAAGATTCCTGCATAGCCAAAAATATCTTTAAAAAATAGAATAAAGATGGAGGATACTCACTTCCTGACTTTAAAGCATATTACTTAGCTACAGTGGCATAAAGATAGACAGATTGAGCAATGGAATTGAATTTAAAGTTCAGAAATAGACCCTCCCATCTATGGTTAATTGATTTTTTAAAAAGATTTCTTTATTTACTCTATTATCTTTTAATTTATTCCCCCTCACTCAGATGGTTCTCTCATCTGTCTGCTCATTGCTTTCCTTCTCCAGAGGCACAGTGAACCGAATCCAGAACCTCCCACATGGGTAGGTGAGTGACCAATGGCCTGAGCCACATCCACTCCCTGTGGTTTGTGACATCTGCTGGCTTGTGGCATCTGCTCATTTAGGCATCTTCTCATTGCAGCAGTTGCAGTGTCTAGCCCATTGTGGTAGGTGTGGCATCTAGCTCATAGCAGTGCATGTGGCATCTAGCTCATTGTGGCACCTAGGTCTTTGTGGCATCTAGCTCATTGTAGTGGGTTCAGGTCTTTAGGAGGCACTGGGACCTGAACCTGGGACCTCCTATGTGGTAGGGGGACACCCAACTGGTTTAGCCACATCCACATCCCTCAATTGATTGTTGACAAGTCTGTCAAACTCACCAGCTGGGTTAGAACAGCCTACTCAACAAATGGTGTTGGGAGAATTGAATATCTATAGGCAAAAGAAAGAAAGAGGACCCCTATCTTACACCTTACACAAGTAATTCAAAGTGGCTAAAATACCTAAATATAAAATCTAGAACAATAAAATTCCTAGAAAAAAATGTAGGGGAGCATCTGCAAGGTCTGGTAGTAGGTGGTGTTTTCTCAATTATAACACCCAATTTATGAATAACAAAAGTTTAATCTATCTAAATGGGGCCACCTCAAATGAGAAATTTTGCCTTTCAAATAACTTTGTCAAGACCATGAAAAAGCAGTCTACTCAATGGGAGAAAATATTTGCAAACAACATATCCAATAAGAGTTTAATTTTATGTTATATAAATATATATATTTTTTAAAAACCTCAATGATAAAAAGAAAAGCTACCCAATTAAAAAAAATGGGCAAAAGACCTGAATAGACATATTTCCAAAGAGGAAATAAAAATAGCCAAAAAAAAAAAAAACAAACAAACCATGAAAAGATGTTCACAATACCTAGATATTAGGGAAATGCAGTTCAAATCTTTAATGAGAGCATAGAGTGAGTAGCTCAGTGGTTGAGTGCTGCTTATTCATGTAAAATTGTCCCATGATAAATCCCCGGTACTTCCTAAAAATAAAAAATAAAAAACTTCAAAGAGATATCATTTCATACCCTATTTAATGGCTATTATTTTTAAACAACAAAACTAAACTAAAAAAGAAAACTGCTTGTGCTGGAGAGGACTTAGAGAAATAGAAACAGTCTTCCATTGTTGGTGGGAAAGTAAAAAGGTGCAGCCTCTTTGGAGGACACTTTGGTGGATCCTCAGGAAGCTAAATAGAAAACCTCCATATGATTAGGCAAATATACTACTAGAAATATAGTTCAAAGAACTGAAAGCAATGACACAGATAGTCATTTCTGCATAATGTACTTCATAGAAGCATTATGCACAATTGCTAAAAAATGTGTTTCTGGGGGAGCAGATGTACCTCAGTGTTTGAGCACCTGCTTCTCATATATGAGGTCCTGGATTCACTCTCCAGTACCTTCTAGGAAAAAAAATAAAGATGTGTTTCTAACTACTTCCCCAAACACACACATGAACATTATATTTATATATACTGTTGAGTCAGAGAAGCCAGAACATAAAGTGTCCATTCATATGAAATTGTAAAATAGCCTGAACTAAAACTTGATTACAAAATTTATTCATGCACAAGAGCATGAAGGTCATGATGGTGGTGACTTTTGAAAGTGGGAGTGAATTACATGAGGGCTTGTACTTGCCCAAACTGGTTAAAGATTTGCTTGAGATCTGATAATTTTATTGTCATAAATTATATCTCCATATTAAACAAATATCAACAATGAGTCTTCAATATTTCTTGAGTACTTATTAGTTCATTCTTTCAACAAATTTATACTATGATATATAGTATAGAAATATCTTATTAAAAATTGGTGTTTCAAAGAGGATTGATGTGGCAATTTGAGATTATTTATGAATCCCAAAAAGAGAAAGATTATATTTGTAAACTATTCTATTCCTCTGGATGTGAAATCTTTAGATTGCATTAAATTCAAAGTTTTAAGTTTACTTGATAAAATCAGTTTGGGGCATTTGATTCAAACATTCCAGTAGGGTGTGACTCAGGTTGAGTCTCTGCCACCTTGGTGGGCTGAAATAAACAGGTACTCACACAAGAAGATGCAAGAAAGAGAGAGCTCTGTCATGTTTGATCCTGTGGTTCCAGGGAGGGATGAGCCATTCATCTGCTGAAGAGAACAGAGCAGCTGAGAAGCTGAGAAGGCCCAGAAAGAAATGAGCCATATGCCTGAGACTGATATAGGAAGCACTGAGAGATCAGGCAAAGATCACCTGCCATCTTGCTTTAACACATGACAGCTGACATTGGTATCTTAAGTTGGACTTTCCATGACCTTGACACTGTAAGGTTTTATCAGAAATAAATAACTTTTAAAATGCCAACAGATTTCAAGTACTTTGAATCAGCACCCCTTTGACAGGCTAATACAATAAAAAGTACACAATTTGACTTGGTTATTACACCTTAGCAATTGAAAGAGAAGTATGGAGATGGGTCCACATTTCAAAGTAAATAGAAAAAAAATATACGTGCACCTATAAATATGTACTTATATATGAAGACAATTTTAACTTCACCTAAGAAAATCATATACTACAATTTTAAATAGTCTTTATGCTTGGAGTAAGTCAAACTAATCTTAGTTATGATTTAAGGTAACACAATGACCCTTTACACTTAGTCAAAGCTCCCTTCACATCACTGTTCCTCATACTATAGATGAGGGGATTCAGTGCAGGTGTGAAAATAGTATAAAAAGTTGACACAATCTTGTCATGGTTAGCTGACTTGTAGGATTTGGGTCTCATATAAATAAAAGTGGTAGTTCCATAAAAGAGTCCCACCACAGCCAAATGAGATGAGCAAGTGGTAAAGGCCTTCTTGCGGGATTCTGTGGATTGCATGTGGAGAACAGCAGTAGGATAAGACTATAGAATGTCAGAATCAGGGAGATTGGGATAAGGAGCATTGATACACAACAGATATGCATGGCATACTCAAAGACAAATGTGTAAGCACAAGCTAAGTGCAACAATGTGGGGGCTCACAGAAAAAAATGATCAATTTCATGTGATTTGCAAAATGAGAAGCTCAGGGTAACAACAGCCTGCATGATCCCATCAACAGCTCCCAAAAACCAAGACCCCAATATCATTCTCATGCATAGTTGACAGCTCACAAGGACAGGATATTGCAGAGGGTGACATACAGCCATGTAGCAGTCATAGGACATGGCTGTGAGGAGGAAGCATTCTCCACAAGCCAGTGTGAGGAAGAGGAAGATCTGTAATCCACAGCCAGCAGGGGAGATGGAATTCTTGCCAGTCAAGTAGTCAGCAGCCATTTTGGGCACTATGGTGAAAACCAGCATCATGTCCATAAGGGAGAGTTGGCTTAGTAGAAAGTACATGGGTGTGTGAAGCTGGTGGTCCTAGTGAATCAGGCGGATCATGAGGGCATTGAACAGCAAAGAGATGAAGATAATTGTCAACATCATCACAAAGAGGAAGAGGTGGGCTCCTGTATCATTAGAGTCCAAGAAGAATGAAATCTGAGTTATGATTTCCAATAAGAGTGACACTGCAAATGGAAAAATAATTAAGAGAGGTCATGAAGGACCTAAAAGAAATGACTAAAGGAAAATTGTGGTTTAGAAGAGGAGTTACTGTTTACACATACAAAATTTTGATTTGGGGTGATGAAATCCACTTGATAGTAGTATAGTATACTATATTGTATCCCCTACAGTGAATGTAAAGTCACTGATTTGTCCATATGAACATGGTTAAAGTGGTGTATTATCTATTTTATACATGGAATCACAGCAAAATTAATAAACAGAAACAAAAGAGAATTTTTATACTTCAAAAACCAGAGTAATGCTTTTAAATTATATATTATATCATATTACTCTTCTGTTCAAAATCTTCTATCAGCTTCTTATTAATTTGAACCAAAATTCAAAGACAAGACCTAATCATGACCTACAAGGCCCTGTATAATCTAGCTGGTGATGCCCTGACTCATCATTACTGTTGTCCCTCAGGGTACTTCATCCACTCCTGCCACCCTGAACTTCCTCTAGCTTTCCTCATTAGTTCCTCAGGACCTTTGCATGTGCTGTTTCATAGGAAGAATTTTCTCTTTTTTAGGTATTTTCATGGTTTACTTCTTTCCATTCTTTAGGTCTTTGCTCAAATATCACCTTCCCACAGGGGATTTTCCTGATAACTTACATAAAATAACACCCCTATATCTATTCCTTTTTTTTTTTCCAGAGCACATTACACTGTGTGATAGATTTATTGTTCATTTTTGGTTTGTCTACTCCTTTAGAATATGATCTCTGAAAGCAGAGACTTGTCTTTATTATCTCATGTTATAGTCTCATGTACATATAGGAGTCCCTGGCACCTGGAAAGAACCCAATAAATATTTGCTCAACCAATGAATGAATAAAACATGCTGATGGCATTACACTAAAAAATGTTCCATTTGAATTGGATATCTTATTAAAATTACTTCAGTGAATATGAAGATACCAATATCAAATCCTTCAACTATTCATATTTTAACTAGGGCAAAATATTAACTTCAAGACAGAGTGACATAGGAA
>JAQZBX010095584.1:0-11903 GCA_029593785.1 Cabassous unicinctus
AAAAAAGAAATGAAAAGCTTCAGGTCCAGATTTTTAGCCTTCTTTGCAGCCAAAATATGCTGACCATTAATTTTACGTGATTCAGTTACTAAGATTATTTAATAATTTTTAAAAATGGAGATCAACGTATTCAGTAGTTTTATATGAATATTGACTAGTAATTTTTATGAGGATGTGGTACCCTGGCATACAAGTTTCTAATACCCTAGGGATGGAAAACATCAGTGTGCCTTCCAAATTGGCATAACTTTAATACCACAGAGAAACTTGCTCAGATGGGATGAATTGGCCTGTCTGTGTAATTATAAATTATAAATAAGTAATTAAAGATTAATTCTAAATCTCAGTAGCCCTATAACTTATGGGCCATCTGGATGCTTCTGAGATATTTAAAGAACCTTGGTACTTATATATTTCAATCAAAGGCAAGACCTTTTAAAGGAAAAAGTGCAATAAATTTTATATTTTAATATTTTTATTTGCCTCACCTAACCCTTAAACATTTTAAAAAGTTATATGACAGGCCTGTTTAATAGCTCATATAGTGTTCCTATAATTCTCTTTAATCCTTATTTTTGAAAAGCTATGAAGATTTAGGAGACTCTGGTACTTTTTTTATCAGCCCTTTGTGATCCCAAGTGTGATAGCAATTCTTCATGCAAAGATGTTTAAGTCACACTAAAAAGATAGATGCAGTATCTCACAGAGAATTAGCTCTGAAAAGCTCTTTCCTACACCATCTTGTGTTTTCCTTACCCTGATTAACATATTTTCTTCCAGGCCTCAAAACTAACAGGAAATTGTTAGCTGTCTGAGAGTTGGAACGATCATCTCCCTGTTGCTCTTCATTTTAATGTAGTATACTGTGTCCAGCAAGGAAAGGTTGGATTCATTACTCAAGCCATCAGGCAGCCTTTCCCCAATCTCTGTCCTGTCCCACCCCGCCACCCAACATCTTCCCTCTCAGTAAATCATTTTGGCATTCCTTTTTCCCTTTTCAGTCCCACATTGTGGGTTTCCCCACTTGATGGCAAGCTGAATGGGCATAAGAAAGAATGTCACGGTATCGATCACATCACCTTTTCATCTTGACGACCAAGGACAGAAGGTCAAAAGGCCATTCAACCAAAGTCAGGAGGGTGATACCCAGCCATAATCTAATGGACCACTTTAATATATGAAGGCATAGCACAAATCACATAAGCCAGATCAGGTCTGTCCCCTGTTAACAAGCCTACAAAGGCTTCCCATTACACAGAATAAGAGGCAAACTCTTGACACACAAGCACAACTGGGTCTTTGCCCACTATGGCAACATCATCTTATATTATACTTGTTCGCTCCCATCACACACAGTGGTATGAGGAAATAGCATGCTTTCACAGATGCATGCTGGTGGGACCCTGAGTTTGCCCAGATATTCTGGAGATCCATTCAGCCTTATGTGTCAAAGCCTTGCCTTACATATACTTTGACACAGCATTTCCACTTCTGGCTTTTTTACCCATCACCAGTACATGAAGAGATGGATATACTAAGTTAGAGTGCATTGCAAGTTTCTTTATAGTAACTGAAAATTGAAAACCTCAAATGTCTACCAAAAGACAAATTGGTTAAATATACGCAATTCATCCATATTCTTAAAGCCATTTTAAAAAATGAGGTTGTAGCCTTCAATATGGGCTGTGCCTAATGACTTTTCTTCCAAAGAGTACAGGGTGGAAAGGGGAGGGAAGAGTAACTTTATAGTGGAGAAACCTGACAAATATCACCTCAGCCAAATGATCAAGGTCAACCTCAATAGTCATAAATTAGATTAATAGGATGTACCCTTGCTATGATGTGATGAGGTTGGCTCTTTGACTTTGTGGTCTTCTCCCCAAAACTCATAATTACAGTCTTATCTTGAAAAAAAAACATCAGCCGCATTCCTGTAGAAGGACATCCTATAAAATACCTGGCCAGTACTCCTCAAAACGGTCAAGATCATCAAAAACAAGGAAAGACTGAGCTACTATCAGAGCCAAGAGGATCCTAAGGGACGTAATGACTAAATGTAATACCATGGGTGGGATAATGAAACAGAGAGAGGACATTAGGTGAAAACTAATGAAATATCAATGATGTATGGACTTTAGTTAACATTAATGTTTCAATATTGGTTCATTAATTGTAGCAAATGGGCCACACTAAGGAAGATGCTAAAATAGGGGCAACTGGATGTGGGGTCTAAGTGAACACTTTCACTTTTTCTGTAAATCTAAAACTGTTCTGAAAAATAAAGTCTATTTAAAAGGAAAAAAAATAGATGCCGTAAGTGTATAAGTATTTACACAAAATGTTACCGATTTATTTTTAAGTGAAAAAAGCAGATTGTCAAACAGATTCTGATTATTGTAACAAAAATTATATATAGATTTAGAAAATTATATATATAGACATATGTAGAAAAATCTGAACAAAAATAAACATATTAACTGTGATTATCTTGAGTACTAGGGTTACAGGTGTCTTTTTTTTGCTGATTTTCTAATTTTTGACAATGAACATATGCTACTTATATAATAAAAATATGTTTTGTTGTTTTTTATTTTGTTTTATTGAAATCACCCAAATGTTTAAATATGCAAGTGTCAATCAGTGGTCAGTGCAATGGCCTGAAAAGTCTACTGTGGGGATATGGGAAAGTGATCAAATTTAATTGCCCCAGGCACCCCTTCTTTAACTTTTTATTTTGAAGTAATCTTAAAGTTACATAAAAGTCGCAAAAAATAGTGCAGAGTTCCTATATACCTTTTGCCTGCTTCCCCTAACGATAACATCTTATATAGCCATAGTAAAATTATTAAACCCTGGGAGATTAACATGAATGCAATACTATAACTATACCACAGGCCATATGCAGATTCCACAACTTTCTCTGCTCTTGTTCTTTTTCTCTTCCAGGAATCAGTCCAGGATCCCACCTGAGCATTTAGCCCTTAAGCCTTCTTGGTTTCCTCCAATTGCTGACAGTTCCTCCGCTTTTCCTTGTCTTTCATGAATTTGACACTTTTGAAGAATACAAGTAGGTTATTTTGCAATATGGCCCTCCTTTGGATTTTTCTGATGTTTTCTCCTGATGGCTGTGCATCAGGCTGTGCATCCTGGTGGCTGTGCATTTTTTTGGCAAGAATTACACAGAAATGGCATTGCCTTTCTGAGGGCATCATAACAAAAAGTTCATGATATCAATATACTGTCTTACCAGTGAAATAAATCTTGGTAGCGTGACTTAAGTGCAGTCCACCAGGTTTCTTGACTGTAAAGTTAACATTTTCCCCCTTGAAATCCCATGTCTTAGGGAAGATACTTGAAGACAATGCAAACACCCGATTTCTCTTCAAACCTTTGCCCTCTGATTTTAGCATCCCTTGGTCTACAACCATGTATCTATTATGACTGTGGGTTTTTTTACGTATTTTCTATTTCACTCTTTCTATATTTACTAATTGGAATTCTGAAGGAAGAAATGTCCCTTCTCTCTGATTGGTTGCTTGATTATCAGTATGAACCCGTGCTGTTCTATGGGTTATTATCCAATGCCATTATTATTTTAGTGCTTCAATTGTTCCAGCTCTGCCATTAATAGCTTCTGTGGGTTGACTCCTACATTCTGTTGACATGCCACCATCCATGCTGGAGCAATTCCTGACTTTATGGCACCACAAAATGCTCCAGGCTCCTCTTGTATTTTCTTTATCCCACTCCTGGAATCAAACACTTCTCCAAGGAGCCCTGGTTCCTTTTATTGTACAATGGTGTTTAGAAACCAAGAGCTGGACCCTAGTAGGCTATTACTACAAGTGAAACTTTGCTTCTAGGCCCTCTGAGGAGAGAGAGTTAGAAAATATGTGTACATATACCAACCCATTTGTACACACATCTATATTTCTATATATGGATAGATGGAACTCTATGGAAAGATGGGTATATATATATAATATACACATTTGTACATATATATTTAATATATATACTAAAATCTATGAGTCCCTACTGATACCATGATTTGAATTCAATATACAAGTTCATTTTCACCTTCCCTCTTTCCTTGTAACTTCTTTCTCCAACAGTGGAAAACCTAGGTCACATTATCTACAAACTATTTACTTACTTATTCAATCCTAGCATACACATAAAATAGATTCTAAATTTCTAACCCTGTGATAAATAAATTTATTTAGATTCTTATATAGTATTTTGTTTGTCTTTAGCCCTGTGGTATGCAATCAAAATGTTGTTTCCCAAAGTTGCTTTGCTTAGCCCTTCTCTTCACCACCCCCTTCTGTGGATTCTGTCTTTCATTTGTCACGGTTAGCTTTCTTTATGACAGTGTTTCATTTTGGGTTTCCCATATATCCTGGATTATTCTTTTTTCTTACGGGAAGCATTACCTTTGATTCTAAGAGTCAGATTTACACAAAAAGTTATACTAAGAAGAGTGTCCATGCCTCCTCATCCAATGCCCCATTTCCATTCTCCCTCCCCACTCCCACCCGTCCCCTGTAGGTAACCTATCTCTTTCATTTCTGGGTTATCTTTTCTGTATTTCTTTTGCACAAACATGCAGATGCACGAGTTTTTTCTTATCTATTCATTACCTTTCTAACATAAAAAGAGCATATTACAGATTCTTTTTTGTATTTTGCTCTTTTCATTTAACAATAGTATATCCTGGAAATTGTTTTGTGTCAGTTCACAGAAATCCCCTTTATTCTTCTTTACAGCTGCCTAGTACTCCATTGCGTGGATGTACAATAGTTGAACCAACTCCACTCCTATGTATTGGTATTTGTCTTAGTTTCCTAGAGCTGCTGTAACAAAGTACCACAAATTACAAGGCTCAAAACCACAGATATTTATTATCTCACAGTTCTGGAGGCTAAAAGTCCAAAAGCAAGGTATCAGCAAGGTCATGCTTCCTTCAATGTCCATGGGGAAGAAATTGTTCCATGCATCTCCCAGCTTCTAGCAGTGGCTTGCCAGCAATTCATGGTGTTCTCTGCTTCAGTTGGCACTTAGTATTTGTCCCTCTATCTTTGTCCAAATATCCTCTTCTTAAAAGGGCACCAATCATTTTGGATTAAGGGTCCACGCCACTCCAGTATGACCTCAATTCCCACCCCCCCTCGATAGCTTCCTCGTCTATTTGCTCGTTGTTTTTGCTCATTGTTGTTTGCACTTGTTGTCTGCTCCTTGGTTTTTTGGCTCATTGTTTTTGTTTTGTTTTGTTTTGTTTGTTGTCTGCTCGTTGTCTGTTTGTGTTTTCTTTAGGAGGCACCGGGAACCAAACCTGGAACATCCCATGTGGGAAGTGGGCACTCAACTTCTTGAGCAACATCCACTCCCTGCTCGTTTTGTTTTTGCTCATTGTCTACGCATTGTTTTTGCTCGTTGTCTGTTCATTGTTTTTTCTTGTTGTCTGCTTGTTTTTGCTTGATGTCTGCTTGTTGTCTGCCCATTGTTTGTTTGTCTTCTTTAGGAGGAGCGGGATCTGAACCCAGGACCTCCCAAGTGGGAGGCAGGTGCTCAACTGCTTGAGCCACATCCACTCTGACCTCATTTTAACTTGCCTAATTCCTTTAGTATCGACCCTTTTTCCAAATAAGGTCACATTCTGAGATACTGGGGGTTAGGACTTCAGCATGTATTTTTGGCAGACACAATTCAATCCAGTATGGTATTTAAGTTCTTTTTGATATTTTGCAATTACAAACAATGCTTTTAGGAATAATCTTATGTGTATGTATTCTCACATGGTGTTAGGTGTATCTTCAGGGTAGATTTTTGAAGGGGGACTGCTGGATCAAAAGATATGTGATTATGCAGTTTTCATAGGTATCTTTTGATTCAGCAGCCCCTCTCCCAAAATTTACCAAATTCCTCTCCAGAACTGGTATATCAGTTTTCATTCTTACTAATAACATTTGAAAACAGGATGTTTTGTTCTTACTTTTTAACTTTTGCCAATACGGCAGGTGAGAAATACCTTACTGTTGTTTGAAAATTAAATTTAAAATTTAAGTTGGAACTCAAAACATTTGTTCATATGTTTGTTAGCCATTTTATATACTTTTCATGAATTGACTGAATCTTTTTCCTATTTTTCTATTGGGTTTTTGGTCCTTTGTCTCTAAATGCTTAAAAGTTCTTTGCATATTAGAGATTTTAACCCTTTGTCCATGGTATATTTATAAGCATTTCTTCAGTTCATCAGTTGTCTTTTGACATTGCTTATGTGTTTGTGTTTTTGTGTTGGTTTTTGCCATGCAAAACATTTTCATTTTATGTAGTCAAATTTATCCATCTTTTGATACTTCTGGATTTTGAGACATAATTAGAGGAAAAGGGCAATTCACCCATGTTTTCTTCCAATGCTTGTATCATTCCATTTCTTGCATTTAGATCCCTAATCAATTTGTAACTTATTCCCATGTATGACCACAGACCATTTTCTCCACCACTTCTTTACAAGAACACTTTCACTCAGGAGAAAGCAACTTACAATAAATCAGGTTAGAGGAAAGTTTTAAGTTGAAATTGTTAGAGGCAAACTTTGCGTTCATGTGGCCACCTGGCTTGCTACAACGGACAGGGATATTACAATTTTCTCCATCCTAGCAATAATCATGCAACTCAGTGGAAAGGTACACCAAGGCAGGATTATAATCACTATTAGCAAAAGAAGAAAGTGGCAGCTTCATTTGAAGCAGGGATTGATCTTTATGCTCTTGGGCCTGAGATTGGAATCTCAAATTTGGGAGCAACATGCTGAAAATTACATATTAGGCATTTCTGTCTTTGTGCTCTCATGGCATCTATTGCTGTAATCATTCATTCATGCACTTAAATACTTTTGGAGTACCTACTATGTGCCCACAACTGTTCCCAATTCTGGATAAATGATGAAGAAAATAGTCTCAGCTCCCGTGGAGTTTATGTTCTCTTTTAGAAGGTATTTCCACAGTTCATATATTCTCTTGATCTGCACAGTAGTCTCGGTATTTACCCGAGAAACTTCCTCCAAATTTGGAAAGCACCAAGGAAACTCACTGCTACTGAGCACGTGAATCCAGCTGGCAGTCTCTAATGGTATAAAAGGTGGTGATTAGAAGCAAGTCAAGATTCTTTGGACTGGAAGAGATTGTAGCGTTTTTGATGAAAAAAAAAAAAATGGCCAGTTACAGGTACACACAATAATATGCTGTTTCTGCAAAGTGTTTCATGCTACGCAACTGGATAAAGGATTGCCTTTTGAGAAACTAAGAATAGCTCACCCCTGATGAGAAAACACCATCTGCCCAAACTCACATTTGAGGATTCCCTCCCTGACAGACGACTTACAAGTACAATGAATTTTTAATTGGAAAATACCACGGTTCCATTTTGCCTATTTCACACTCATTTACTTAAGGTGCAGACAGCATCTTTGTCTTACCGATGTTTCCTTCCTGTTGTTCATTCCACACCTGAAGTCATAATCCTCTTTGTGACATCTTAACCCATAAGTGGTTGCTATGGAAATGATTAGAATGTGCACACACAAAGAATTATTGCCATTGGTTGGGTACCATCCAGACCATGCAAACTCTCTTAACGAAGACACTATTTTAAGGCAAATGCTCCAGTGAGAAAGTAGGGAGCTCCAGTGAGAAAGTAGGGAGAAAATAGATTTCTAGATGCATAAATATATTGATATAAGTAAAATGATTCCAGCTCAAGTACTCTAATCTATCATCAATGGCCTCTATGTAAATTTTAGCAAGATGACTCCAGGACATGAAAAAGAAAAACAGAGTTTTCTTAGAAACTCTTTTTCTATCTTCACATTAATCGTGTTCTACACGGATTTTTTAATGCCTATTTGTTTGTAAGTGGATTTTTTTTTTCCGAGTTGCTCAGATGAGACTTTGTTTTTTGAGGATCTGAAATGGTGAAAATGATCCAAAGTACCTCATAGAAACTCTAAAATGTCAAGCTCATATACATATATATATATATATATATATATATATATATAATTAAATACAAATGTTATCAGTTCACCCCGCCACCTATGTACTGGGAATAAAGTTACAACCCAAAGTCTCTTGTAAATGCATAATTTTCTTCTCTTTGTGTTTGAAAAAAGAATCAGCGTTACTTCACATCCTAAATCACTCAAATGCATGTAATTTCAATGCAGAGAGAGGCTAGGTATAATTATTTACATTTGCAAGAAACAAGAAATCTTTTGGTCATAAATTAGCAGTAATAGTACATTTAATTTAGTACTTATTTGTCCGTGCACTTCCAAAGTGTTAAAGAGTACTTTGATAAACAATTCCCTATCGTATCTCACTGTCCCCAAGAAAGGAAACATTTTGCAAGTGATTATATTGTTTCTGTGCCACTCCAGCCATCTCTAGCGCCTGAATCCCACTGTGGTTGGTACGTGGGCCTCATTCCATCAATAGCATGTTTTAACTCCCATGGTAATTCTCCAAAGCCAATACGCAATTCTCATTGCATTGCTTGCCTTCCAAATATGCATTTTTATCCATGCCCATTACGCTAGTAAAAATGATCCCACAGTTTTTTTTCAACAAGCATTTATCAAGGGTCTACTATGAGTTGGACCCTTGCTAGCCATACATTTAATTCGTCAACAGCTGGGTAGATCCATCCACATAAAGACCACTTATCTTTGCCCTGCTTCATTATTTATGGATTTCTTTCTACTCATCTCATACTCTGACAACAAGATCAAGATTTCTAAGCCAGAGAAAGGCTCTCTGTGAGGAGGAGAGGTCTTTTCTTAGCGAAATGCACTCTTTACCTAAACTGGAAGCAAATTGCCAACCTTTCCTGTTCCCCGTTTACCAGCCTTTCCTATTTATCAGGGGTTCAAACATGGGGTTCTCAAAACAACCGACTCATAGACAGACTTACAATATGTAACCTGAGCACAAAGTCTCAGGAAAACAGACTCAGAGACATGAATATTAGTTTATTCCTGTGGGAAAAGCTTCTTCAATAAAAGATATGTGGTATGTGCTTGCTGTTAACTCCATCAAAACCATGCCATGAAAAGCTATAGGAAGAAAAAGAAAAAATAGCTATGATAAAAACTGAAAAAACATTTGCAAAGAGGCTTGTTTTACAGACACGACTTGCGGTGTTGATTTCCCCCCAACATCGCTCAGCAACAAACAGAGAAGTTACAAAACTGGAGTCAGAAATCATCTGCAAAATAGCACTTACTCTCTAGGTCAAAGCTGCTGCTTCATCACCTTGATTTCTTATTAAATTATTTTTCTTTTCATGACCCCTAATCTCTCTCTATAGTTTCCAAGTCAATTTCCTAGACCATGTGAATTTGTTCAATCTCTTCTCCTAGAACCATGTAAACATTTTCACATGTTCATCCAAATTCCTCTGTCTTCCGCACCCCCACTGAGCTCTCTTTGAAGTTGAGAACTTGGCAGATCCTTCCCAGAAAAACAGCATGCTTCCTCCTGGGGTTTGAGTTGTGTGTTGTGTTAACCTCCTCCTAACTGGCCTGCTTGCCAATAGTTAGTATAATTTTAAATCAGTTCCATTTCCCTCCAGTGGGCATTTCCATCCATATGAAGACCACTTATCTTGGTCCTGCTTCATTATTTATGGATTTCTCTCTGTGGGTCTCTGCATAATGGAGGATGAGTGCTCTAAAAGGACTCCGGAACTGGCTGATGACAGATGCCCCTTCTCTTTAACCTTGACCTAGGTATCTTTGGGTAAGTCTCATAACCCTTGGCAATTTCTCAATAATCCTTTACTTGACTACTGATGATAATCTGGCCTTCTCAGCTATTTCGTGCTATGTGAGGGTAAGACACTTTTCTGCATGTTGCTTGCATCATGTTGATATTATTTCCTGCCCGTCATTTGGTTTGAAAGATATGGAGATGGAGATGAACATTCTAAAAGATAACATCCTTATTTTGCATTTTTGCCTCATTATTAATTCCCCAAACTGCATAGCTTCTGCCAGTGCCATTTCTCATTTTAATTAAATGGCCAGTCCAGGGCGTGAATCCATGCCTCATCTAAATCTTAAACATTCATCGAAGGCAAATCAGCTCTCTTGCCTTTCTCTGTGTTCTTTCACTGTCTTTTACTTTTAAATCTTGCAGCAGGGTGAGTTATCATGAAAACTGAATAGTTCATGTTCTTTAAGGGCAACAAGGAAAATCTGCAGAAAACTAGGATAATAGATATGGACAATATTGACAAAGACTTTAAAAATCAGGTATTTAATATTCAGTTATGCATTTATGTTGCCAAAATGTGTTAAACTCATTCTGTTTGCCTATGGAGATATAAGTATTTAGAGCTTGCAGCCTCTTTGTCAAATAAGCTCATCAACTATAACAACAAAAAAGCTCAGATTTGGGATTGATTGGCCATCTTAGAGAGTTTCAAAATTTTTAGAAATTTAAGTGAATTATTTTAACTTTAAGTTCTGAGAGAGGCCAAACCTGAAAATTAAATCCAAAAGCATGTTGTAGGAGAGAATTCTCATTATCATTCTGATCTCTCTTCTGAGAAGAAACCAACAATCATTGTGAAGCCATTTCTTAATTTTTTAAACCTGTTACTTATCTCTTAGATCTCAAAACTGAAGATTTATATGATATTGGTTTTAGGATGGCTATTCTTAATAACTTACATTCTTAAATGCACTAAAAATTGGATAACTGTCCTTATTACTACCAAATCATATTTCTTAACTGTTGTACAGTGTTTGGTCTTTACTACTCAGCATCACCACAGGAGATACAAGGAAGTAGAAGAGAAGTAAGTGGTAACATTAATTTTTAAGTAAGAAATTGGTGGCATCAGAGGGCAGCTCCTCTTTAGACATTGCCTAGGTTATAGTAAGTACTTAGAAAAAAACTGAATTTATTTTTTTACATAAGATGTCTTAGTATAATCGAGCTGCTATGACAAATACCACACAATATGTCAGCTTAAACAATGGAAATCATTTGTCTCACAGTTTGGAATCTAGAAGGCTGGCTTCCTCCTGGTTATCCATAGCATTCTGGCTGGCCAGAGTTCCTTGGAGTTACTTGGCTTTCTGGTCACATGGAAATGTCCTCTTCTTTCTCTACTGGGTTTCTTCTGACTTCCAGTTTCTGACTCCTGTTGAATTTATTAAAGAGTAATCATAATTTGGGGGGAATAGAATATTTTTTCACAGGGAGCTTTGAAAAAAATGTTGAAACTATGCCTGGTGCTGCCCAGGAAGGAAAAGATCCATCCTTGGGGAGACTGTAGGCTGGTGGACCTAGAAGCAGAGGTTGTTCTATGTTGTCCCTATACCATGCTGGAGTCAAGCAATGCCTCTTTCAATAAATATTTACAAAGTGCTTATTGTGCACCAAACACTAGACTAGACATTGGGGAGGTCCTGTAAATAAAGTTGACAGTCTGGCCTTGGCCTTCTTAGAGCTTTCAGTTTAGTGAGGTTTAAAAAAATAATGTATGCCAATAAATAAATGCATTTTCAAATTATGGTAAGTGAAGGAAATGAGAAAGGTACATTGGTAGAGAGCAACTGAGGGGTGAGGTGGTCAGTAGCACATATTTAGGTCTGAAATATAACGACTGGGCCTTCCAAAGAGCAGCAGGAAGGGCAGGTGTGGGTGTCAGGGGCACACAGCAGATAAACAGCCTGGTGAGTGCCAAGATGGAGAAATCCTGGTCTAGTTCCAGAACTTTGAAAAGCGTCTTGTGGCAGGGCTGGGTCAGGTGAGGCCTGGTCAGCCACAGTAGAGTCTGAGGTTGTATTTTGTTAGAAGTGTTCAACACGAAGGGCAGTCATATTGTTTTCA
>JAQZBX010095585.1:0-11897 GCA_029593785.1 Cabassous unicinctus
GGGTGGTGCGGGAGGGGGTTGAGAAATAAATAAGTAAAATAAATCTTAAAAAAAAAAAATGAGGGTGAGTTCAAAGTCTTCACAGACAAACAAAAACTGGTAGAATATGTTACCAAAACACCAGATTTGCAAGAGATACTAAAGGGAGTGCTGCAGCCTGAAAGGAAAAAACAAGGGTGAGAGATTTGTAGAAGAGTTTAGAAATGAAGATTAATAAGAAGGGTAAACTAAAAGATAAGAAGACAGACAATAGAATGATTGACAACAGAGAGCCGAAGGGCAAAATGGATAAAGTAAGTAATGCTTTTACAGTAATGACACTGAATGCTTAAAGATTAACTCTGCAGTCAAAAGACATAAACTGATAGAATGGATAAAAAAATATGAGCCATCTATATGTTGTCTACAAAAGACCCACCTCAGACGTAAGGACATAACCAGGTTAAAAGTGAAGGGTTGGAAAAAGGTATTCCATTCAAATAGTAACCAAAAAAGAGCTGGAGTAGACCAGATAAATGTAAAATAACATTATAGTAGATGAACAATAATTACTCATTGCAACTGACAAATTGTTCCTATGATCAGTATTCTGTAACTTTTTTCACACAAAATAAACATTTGCTTTTAATTGAGGAGGGCTAGAGAAGAGATATATTTTGGATACTTCATTTTTTGTCAACCCTTTCTTATTCATATTCTTTAATTAAAATAATCTATCTGGATCAATAATAATTTAGCATGACTCCTGTTGAAAAAGATTTTGAAGTTTTATGCCTCATAAAATTATGAATTGGCAAATTGTTGTCTGCTGTAATTATTCCAATAAGATGTGAAGAATTCCCAAATAAGAATTTGATTAGAAAGAATTCTAATCAGAAAGAATTAGAAAGAATTATGAAAGAAATTCTTAATTTCTTTAGAAAGAATTAAGAAAGAATTATGGCCTAAGTGGAAATTAAATAACTAAATCAATAATTTATTTCATTCTTAGGGATTATTATGTCCAATAGAGCTGTAATATAAAAATAAGAATTATGGTATAATTAATTTCTATTGCATTTGATTTATTATTTACATTTATAAATGTTTGTTGCTATGCTATCAATTTCTAATGGTTGATTATATTAAATCTAACCTGGCCTTGCAAAAAAAAATTACAATCCATGCCAAAAAAACAGGAAGATATGGCCCAGCTAAAGGAACAAGATAAGCCTCCAGATAATATATAGGAGTTGAGACAACTAATCATAGATGTTCAAACAAATCTCCATAATAAATTCAATGAGAAGGTTAAAGAGATTAAAGACATTAAGAAGACACTGGGTGAGCACAAAGAAGAACTTGAAAGCATACATAGAAAAATAGCAGATCTTATGGGAATGAAAAGTGCAATAAATGAAATTAAAAACACACTGGAGGCATATAACAGCAGATTTAAGGAAGCAGAGGGAAGGATCAGTGAACTTGAAGATATGGCTTCCAAAAGCAAACATACAAAAGAACAGATGAAGAAAAGAATGGAAAAAATTGAACAGGGTCTCAGGGAAATAAATGACAGTAAGAGACATGCAAACATATGTGTCAGGGGTGTCCCAGAAAGAGAAGAAAAGGGAAAAATGGCAGAAGGAATATTTGAAGAAATAATGGAAGAAAATTTCCCAACCCTATTGAAGGATATAGATATCTGTGTCCAAGAAGCACAATGTACTCCCATCCAAATAAATCTGAATAGACCAACTCCAAGACACATATTAATCAGAATGTCAAATGCCAAAGACTAAAAGAGAATTCTGAGAGCAGCAAGAGAAAAGTGATGCATAACATATAAGGGATACCCAATAAGATTAAGTGCCAATTTCTCATCAGAAACCATGAAGGCAAGAAGGTAGTGGCATGATATATTTAAGATCATGCAAGAGAAAACTGCCAGCTAGGAATCTTATATCCAGCAAGATTGTCTTTCAAAAATGAGGGTGAGTTTAAAATATTCACAGATAAACAGAAACTGAGAGAGTTTAAAACAAAGAGACTGGCTTTGCAGGAAATACTAAAGGAAGTGTTACAGCCTGAAAAGAAAAGACAGGAGAGAGATGCTTGGAAGAGAGTCTAAAAATGAAGATTATATCAGTAAAAGTAACTAAAAGTGCCAAGAGTGATTAATATAAAATATGACAGATAAAACTGAAAGGTCAAAATGGGTGAAATAAGAACTGCCTTTACAGTAATAACATTGAATGTTAATGGATTAAATTCCCCAATCAAAAGAAACAGACTGATGGAACGGATAAGAAAATATGAGCCATCTATATTCTGTCTGCAAGAGACTCACCTTCAACCCAAGGATACCAACAGATTGAAAGTGAAAGGTTGGAAAAAAGATATTCTATGCATGCAGTAACCAAAAAAAGACAAGAGTAGCTATACTTATATCAGATGAAATAGACTTTAAAAGCAAAACTATTAGGGACAAGGAAGGACATTATATATTTTAAAAAGGGGCAATTCACTAGGAAGAAATAATAATCATAACTGTATATACACCTAAACAGGATGCCCCAAAATACAGGAGGCAAACACTGGCAAAACTGAAGGGGAAAATAGATATCTCTACAATAATTGGAGAATTCAATACACCAATCTCAGCATTGGATAGAACATCTGGGCAGAGGACCAATAAATAAACAGAGAGCTTGAATAATATGATAAATGGACTAAACCTAATAGACATATACAGAACACTGTACCCCAAAACAGCAGGATATGCATTTTTTTCATGTGTTCATGCATCTTTCTCTAGGATAGACCATATGTTGGGTCACAAAGTAGATCTCAATAAATTCAACAAGATCAAAATTATACAAAGCACTTTCTCTGATCATAATGGAATAAAGTTGGAAATCAACAAGAGACAGAAAAAGGGGAAACTCACAAATATATGGAGATTAAACAAAACACTCTTAAATAATCAGTGGGTCAAAGAAGAAATTTTGAGGGAAATCAATAAATACCTTGAAATGAATGAAAATGAGAACACAACACAACAGAACTTATGGGATGCAGTGAATGCAGTGCTGAGAGGAAATTTACAGCCCTCAATGTTTGCATTATAAAAGAAGAAAGAGCTATAGTCAATGACCTAACTACACAGCTGAGGAACTAGAAAAAGAACAG
The DNA here is from genome assembly GCA_029593785.1 of Cabassous unicinctus. Taxonomy (NCBI): domain Eukaryota; kingdom Metazoa; phylum Chordata; class Mammalia; order Cingulata; family Chlamyphoridae; genus Cabassous; species Cabassous unicinctus. The sequence continues at coordinate 3,172 of JAQZBX010095585.1, forward strand.
CAAACTAATCCCAAAGCAAGTAGAAGGAATGAAATACAAAGATCAGAGCAGAAATAAATGAAATTGAGAACAACAACAACAACAACAACAAAAATAGATAAATCAACAAAACCAAAATCTGGTTCGTGGAGAAGATTAACAAAATCAACAAACCCTTAGCTAGACTGACAAAGAAAAAAGAGAAGATGCAAATAAATGAAATAAAAAATGAAAATGGGGACATTATTACTGACCCCACAAGAAATAAAAGAGATCATAAGAGGATACTATGGACAACTGTATGCCAAAAAACTAGACAATGTAGATGAAATGGAAAAATTCCTAGGAACCTACGAACAACCTACACTGACCCTAGAAGAAATAGAAGACCTCAACAAACCAATCACAAGAGATTGAAACAGTCATCAAACAACTCCCCAAAATGAAAAACCCAGGACCAGATGGTTTCACAGGTGAGTTCTACCAAGCATTCAAAGAAGATTTAATACCAATCTAACTCAAGCTCTTCCAAATAATTGAACAAGAAGGAACACTACCAAACTCATTCTATGAAGCCAATATCACCCTAATACCAAAGCCAGATAAAGACATTATTAAAAAATAAAATTAGAGACCCATTTCTCTAATGAATATGGATGCAAAAACCCTCAACAAAATACTTGCTAACTGAATGGAACAACATATTTAAAGAATTATGCATTATGATCAAGTGGGTTTTATACCAACCATGCAAGGGTGGTTCAACACAAGAAAATTAATCTTTTTAATATAGTACATTAATAAATCAAAGAAGAAAAATCATTTGATCTTATCGATTGACGCAGAAAAGGCATTTGGCAAAATACAGCATCCTTTCTTGATAAAAATACTACAAAAGATAGGAATTGAAGGAAACTTTCTCAACATGATAAAGGCCATATATGAAAAACCCACAGCTAACATTGTACTCAATGGTGAAAGCCTGAAAGCATTCCTGTTGAAATCAGGAACAAGATAAGGATGTCCACTGTCACCACCATTGTTAATAGTGCTAGAGGTTCTAGCTAGAGCAATCAGGCAAGAAAAAGAAATAAAAGGCATCCAAATCAGAAAGGAAGAAGTAAAACATTTGCTATTCGCTATTTGCAGATGATATGACCCCATATCTAGAAAGTCCCAAAAAATCTACAACAAAGCTGCTAGAGCTAATAAGTGATTTCAGTAGAGTGCCAGGATACCAGATCAATATGCAAAAATCAGTGGGTTTGCATACAATGGTGAGCAATCTGAGGCAGAAGTCAGGAAAAGAATTCCATTTACATTAGCAACTAAAGGAACAAAATATTTAGGAATAAATTTAACAAAGGATGTATAGAATTTGAATTCAAAAAAAGTAAATGCATTGCTGAAAGAAATTAAAAAGACCTGAATAATTGAAAGAACATTGCAGACTTATGGATTGGAAGACTAAATATTATAAGATGTCAATTCTACCTAAATTGATATACAGATTCAATGCATCCCAATAAAAATTCCACCAATATTTTTAAACAAATGGAAAACACAATTATCAAATTTATTTGGAAGGATAAGGGACCACGAATAGCCAGAAACATCTTAAAAAGGAAAAAATGAAGTTGGAGGACTCTCTCTTCCAGACTTTAAATCATTTTACCTAGCTACAGTAGTAAAATTAGCAGGGTATTGCCATAAAGACAGACACATAGAGCAATGGAACAAAACTGATGGTTCAGAAACAGACCCTTACATCTACGGTCAAGTGATTTTTTGACAAGCCTGTCAAACCCACCCAGCTGGGACAGAAGAGACTACTCAACAAATGGTGCTGGGAGAACTGGATATCCATGGCCAAAAGAAAGAAAGAAGACCCCTAGCTCACACATTATACAAAAATTAATTCAAAATAGATCAAAGACCTAATTAAAAAACCAAGAACCGGGAAGCGGGTGTGGCTCAGTGGATAGAGCCCCCGTTTACCATATGGGAGGCCCGGGTCGTGTCCCGAGGCCTCCTTGTGAGGGCACGCCGGCCTGAGCGGTGCAGTGGGCTGATGCAGCAACCTCACGGCAGGAAGCGGGTGTGGCGCAATGGATAAAGCACCCGTTTACCATATGAGATGCCCCGGGTTTGCTTCCCGGTGCCTCCTTGTGAGGGCAGGCTGGCTCACACGGCACCGTGGGCTGATGCGGCAAGACCTCACAGCAAGGGGGAGATAAGCAGACACAGAGAAGACACGCAGCGAATGGACACAGCAGCACAAGCAGCAAGGGGGGGATAAATAAATAAAATAAATAAATCTTTAAAAAAAAAAACAAAAAAAAAAACCAAGACCCATAGAGCTTCTAGAAGAAAATGTAGGAAAGCCTCTTCAAGACCTCATGGTAGGAGGTGCATTCTTAAATCTTACACCAAAAACATGAACAATGAAAGAAAACATGGATAAATGGGACCTCCTCAAACTTAAACACTTTTGTGATTCAGAGGACTTCATCAAAAAGGTGAAAAGGCCGCCCATTCAATGGGAGAAAATATTTGGAAACCACATATCTGATAAGGGTTTGATTTCCATTCTATATAAAGAGATCATACTACTCAACAATAAAAGAGGAGGCAATCCAATTAAAAAATGGGCAAGAGATTTAAATAGACATTTCTCTAAAGAGGAAATACAAATGGCCAAAAAGCACATGAAAAAATGTTCCATATCACTAGCTATTAGGGAAATACAAATCAATATGACAATGAGATATCATCTCATACCACATAGTATGGTCGTTATTAAAAAAACAGAAAACAATAAGTGCTGGAGAGGATGTGGAGAAATAGGAACATTCTTCACTGTTGGTGGGATTGTAAAATGGTGCAGCAACTGTGGAAGACAGTTCAGCGGCTCCTCAGGAAGCTAAATATAGAACTGCCATGAGATCCCACAATTCCTCTACTAAGAACATATTCAGAAGAACTAAAAACTGTGACACGAACAGACATCTGCACACTGAAGTTCATAGCAGCATTATTCATAATCGCCAAAAGATGGAAACACAAGTGTCCATCACCAATGAATGGATAAACAAAATGTGGTATATACATATGATGGAATACCATGCTGCCATAAGAATAAATGAAATTGGGACACATATGAAATTGGGATGAATCTTGAAGGCATTGTGCTAAGTGAAATAAGCCGGACACAAAAGGACAAATATTGCATGGTCTCATTAACACAAACTAATATGAAGAATAAACACATGGAGTTAAAACCTAGAGTATATGTTATTAGGAGATAAGGGGAGGGCTGAGAAAAACTGATACTTAATGTATGTAGAAGTTTTAATTAACTTGACTGTAAAAGTGGAAATGGAGAAGGTTGATGGTAACACATTATAGTGAATAGCAGCTGATTTATAAATGGAATTGTGGTTGAAAAGGGTAGTCTAGGGATGTAAATGCCAAGTGAAAGAAAGCTAGAGGATAATCTAGGGACTGAATAACACCGTGAACCCAGAGGTGGATGAGAATTCTGTCTGATGGTACAGATGCAAGAGTGTCCTTCTATGAGCTAGAGTGAATGTACATCACTATTGCAGGATGGTGGGCATATGGAGAAGCATGGGAAAAATACATTTGGCATGACCTATGGACTGTGGTTAACAGCAATACTGTAATATTCTTACATTAATGCCAAAGATGTACTGTGTTGAATAATGGGGGAGGGGGTATATGGAAAAAAATGTGCCAAATGTATGCTATGGTCCATGGTTGGTGGTAATAGTTTGATGATATTATCTCATTATCTGTAACAAATGTTCTGCCATGGTGTGGTGTGTTGGTGAAGGGGTGTTGTATGGGAATTCTACACATGCACATGATTGTTTTGTAAGTTCACAAACTTTGTAATAAAAATATATTTTAAAAAATAATAAGGTGGATTGGGGGAAAATATACCAAATGTAATATATGGACTATAGTTAGTAGTAATATTTTCACAATGCTCTTCCATAGTTTGTAACAGACATTTCACAACAATGCAAAGTGTTGGTGGAGGGGTGATGTATGAGACCCCTGTAAGATGTTATGCATATCTACTTTGTAAGTTCACAACTTTTACTATATACTTATTCGCTATGTATGTTCATAAATGAATGATATACTTCAATTACAAATATATAAAAACATATAGGATGAAAGAGTGGTTCAAAAAACATGAGCCATCCATATGCTGCTTACAAGAGACTCAACTTTGACCCAAGGATACAAATCAGCTGAAAGTGAAAGGTAGGAAAGAGATCCTTCACACAAACAGCAACCAAAAAAGAGCAAGGGAAGCTATACTACTATTGAACAAAACAGACTTTATATGCAAAAAAGTTACAAAAGATAAGAAGGCATTATATATTAATGAAAGGGACAATCCACCAGGAAGAAATAACAGTCATAAATAAATGCAACTAACAAGGGTGCCCCAAAATACACGAGGCAAACTCTAACAAAACTGAAGGGAAAAATAGACATTTCTACAATAATAGTTGTAAACTTCAACACACCACTCACATCATTAGATACAACAAGACAGAAGACCAACAAGGAAACAGAGAATGTGAACAAAATGATAAATGAGCTAGACATAACAGATATATACAGAACATTGCACCCAAACTCAGCAGGTTATACTTTCTTCTCAAGTGCTCATGGATCTTTCTCGAGTATAGACCACATGTTGGGTCACAACGCAAGTCTCAATAAACATAAAAGGATTGAAATTATACAAAGCACCTTCTGAGATAATACTCAAATGAAACTGGAAATCAATAATAGATAAGAAAGAGGTAAATCCACAAATGTGTGGAGGCTGAACAACATACTCCTAAATAATCAGTGGGTCAAAGAAGAAATTGTAAGTGAAATTAGTAAATATATTGAGATGAATGAAAACAAGAATACAACTTATCAGAACTTATGGGATACAGTAAAAGCAATCCTGAGAGGGAAATTTATAACCCTAAGTGCCTATATTAAAAAGAAAAAAGAGCTAAAATCAAAGATCTAACTGAACAACTGGAGAAATTAGAAAAAGAACAGCAAACCATTCTCAAAGAAAGCAGAAGGAAAGAAATAATAAAGATTATTTCTAAATAAATAAATGAAATTGAGAACAACAACAACAAAAAAAAAAAACTAGAGAAAATCAACAACCAAAAGGTGGTTCTTTGAGAAGATCAATAAAATTGACAAACCCTTTGCTAGACTAACAAAGAAAAAAGAGAGCAGATGCAAATAAATAAAATCAGAAATGAATGGGGTGAAGTTATGATTTACCCCACAGAAATAAAAAGGATCCTAAGATATTATGAGAAACTGTAAGCCAATAAACAAGACAACCTAGATGAAATGGACAAATTTTTAGAAATACACAAAAAATCTACACTGATGCTTCCAGAAATACAAGAACTTTAACCAATCACATTTAAAGAGATTCAATCAGTCATCAAAAATCTCCCAAAAAGAAAAGTTCAGGACCAGATGGCGTCACAGGTGAATTCTGCCAAGCATTTTGAGAAGAATTGACACCATTCCTGTTTAAACTCTTCCAAAAAATTGAAGAGGAGGGAAAATTACCCAACACATTTTATGAAGCCAATATCACCCTAATAGCAAAGCCAGATAAATACACTACAAGAAAAGAAAATTACAGACCAATATCTCTAATGAAAGTAGATGCAAAAATTCTCAACAAAATACTTGCAAATCGAATCCAACAGCACATCAAAAGACTTATACAGGGAAGCGGCTGTGGCTCAATTGGTTGGGCTCCTGTTTACCATATGGGAGGCCCTGGGTTCAATTCCCAGGGCCTCCTGGTGAAGGTAAGCAGTCCCGCATGGTGCGGTGAGCTGGCACAGCAAGATGATGCAACAAAAGGGAGAGAAGCAGACACAGAAAAACACAAAGCAAATAGACACAGCAAGTACAAGCAGCAAGGAGGGAATAAATCAATAAAAATAAATCTTTAAAAAAAAAAAAAAGACTTATACATCACAACCAAGTGTGATTTATTCCAGTTAGTTCAACATAAGAAAATCAATTAATGTAATACACCACATTAACAAATTGAAGGAAAAAAAACACATGATCATCTCGATTCCTACAGAAAAGGCATTCAACAACCTCCAGCATCCTTTCTTGATAAAAACACTTTGAAATATAAGAATAGAAGGAAAATCCCCCAATATGATAAAAGGCATATATGAAAAACCCACAGCCAACAACGTACTCAATGGGGAAAGTTTGAAAACTTTCCCTCTAAGATCAGGAACAAGACAAGGATGCCCACTGTCACCATTGTTTTTCAGCATTGAGCTAGAAGTTCTAGGTAGAGCAATTAGACAAGAAAAAAAGAATAAAAGGCATCCAAATAGGAAAAGAGGAAGTAAAGTTTTCACTATTTATGGATGACATGATCCAATTTTTAGAAAACTCTGAAATAAGACAAAGTTCCTTGAGCCAACATATATGTTCAGCAAAGCGGCAGGTTACAAGATCAACATGCAAAAATCAGTAATGTTTCTGTAAACTAGTATTGAACAATCTGAGGAGGAAATCAGGGGAAAAATTCCATTTACAATCACAACAAAAAGACTCAAATACCTAGGAATCAATTCAACCAAAGAAATACAGGACCTATATACAGAAAACTACAAAACAATGCTAAAAGAAATCAATGAATAGCTAAACAAATGGAAAGACATTCTGTGTTCATGGATTGGGAGACTAAATAGCGTGAAGATGTCAATACTACCCAAACTGATTTATAGATTCAATGCAATACCAATCAAAAGTCCAACAGCCTACTTTACAGAAATAGAAAAGGCAATTACCAAATTCATTTGGAAGCAAAAGTGCGCCCAAACAGCCAAAAGCATTCTCAAAAAGAAAAGCAACATGGGAAGAATTCAGAGCCTTACCTTTAAACATATTACAAAGTTACAGTGGTCAAAATAGCATGGTATTGGCACAAAGATAGACACATCAATCGGTGGAATAAAATTGATAGTCCAGAAATAAACCCTCACCTCTATGGCCAATTGGTTTTCGACAAACCTACCAAAGCCATGTAATTGGGACAAAACAGTCTCTTCAGCAAATGGTGATGGGAGAACTGGATATCCATAACCAAAAGAATGAAAGAGGACCCCTCTCTCACTCGCTATACAAGAATCAACTCAAAATGGATCAAAGACCTAAATGTAAAATCCCATACCTAGAACTACTAAAGAAAATATAGGCACACATCTTAAAGACCTTGTGGTAGTTGGTGGTTTCTTAGACCTTACACCCAAAGCACAAGCAACAAAAGAAAAAATAGAGAAATGGGACCTTCTCAACATTAGACACTTTTGTACCTCACAGAACTTTGTCAAAAGGGTGAAAAGGCAGCCAACTCAATGTGAGAAAATATTTGGAAATCATATATCTGAAAAGGGTTTAAGATCTATGGTATATAAAGAGATGCTACAACTCAACAATAAAAAGACAAATGACCTGATTAAAAAATGGGCAAAAGACTTGAATAGACATCTGTTCAAAGAAATAGAAATGGCAAAAAAAAAAACAACACATGAAGAAATGTTCAGCATCACTAGCAATTAGGGAAATGCAAATCAAAACTACAATGAGATACCATTTCACACCTATTACAATGGCCATTATTAAAATGACAGAGAACTACAAGTGCTGGATAAGATGTGGAGAGATAGGAACACTTATTTACTATTGGTGGGAATGAAGAATGGTACAGCCACTGTGGAGGACTGTTAAGCAGTTCCTAAAGAAATTTAATATAGATTTGTCACATGACCCGGCAATACCACTACTGGGTATATATCCCAGGAGAACTGAGAGCAAAGTGACAGGTACGGATATCTGCACACCACTGTTCAAAGCAGCATTATTCATGATTGCCAAAAGTTGGAAACAACCCAGGTGTCCACCAACTGATGAATGGATAAACAAACTGAAGTGTAGCCACACGATGGAATATTACACACCTATAAGAAGAAATGAAGTCAGAAAGTATATGACAACATGGATGAACCTGGAGGACCTTATATTGAGTGAAGCAAGCCAGATACAAAAGGATAAACATTCTATGAATGCACTACTGTGAACTAACTATTTTGTGTACTCTCTTGCAGTTAATAATTTGAATTTGGGTCACCAGAAAATAGAATGAGGTTAGACAATGGAAAGCTGAGGGTTAACTTGTGCAGAACTGGTAAAAAGGATAGGTATTAATCTTTGGAAATGAATAGAAAAGGTGAAAGTCCAACATAATGTTTTTGTTTTGCTTTGTTTTGTTTTTACCTATTTGAGAATACATCTTTTATTCATGAGCTTTTTTTTTTTCTCTTAACTTTATTTGTACATTTAATAATTGAAAATATAAACAATTAAAAACTAAAAAGTAAACACAGATGAATAAATATATACATTTCTCCATTAAATGTAATGGACACATATAATTTGTGTGTGTGTGTGTGTGGATCAAACAATATGTTACACAATATATTTAGTTCATAGTAATGCATTCATACAGTATTTGTCCTTTTGTGTCTGGCTTGCTTCACTCAGCATAATGTCCTCCAGATTCATCCATGTTGCCATATGCTTTACGACTTCATTTCTTCTTACAGCTGCATAATATTCCATCATGTGAATAGACCACAGTT